>CAJHQP010011352.1:0-15448 GCA_905132765.1 Moricandia arvensis
TGTTTGATTGTTGTACGGCTGGTCGAGTCAACTTCTACTTAGACCAGATCGGGGTGTCACTGTTTATCTTCTATTTTTCAGGAAAGGATAAATGTTAAGTTCAAAGGGATAATGTCAAGATCGAAGGATAAATGTTAAGTTTCCGAAGACAATCATGAAGATCGAGGAAAAAAAGGAATATTTCCGCGAAGCGATAAATTCGACCAAGGGCAGAAGGGGAAACAGCAAACCGCCTCTAGAGGAGTATATAAAGACTTCAAGGGTGATGATGCAGGGGACACACGAAAATCTCTAATCAGAGCAAACATAGCTTAGCAGTTAGAGCATTTTGGCAACTTTTCGTTTTTGTTATTCGAGCTGCGACTCAACTAGGGTTTTGCAGTGTTAGGTTATGAGAAATAGGGATCTCGCCGACAGCTCTCATAGACAAGACTCATATCCTGTTGTAAACGTTCATACGCAAATTCGGAATAAGACATCTATTTGCTCTCTTTCGATTCTTACTTTGTTTTCAATATTTATTTCATATTCTGACTGATTGGCGTGTGGTTTAGCATATATCCGGGACCTCTGGGAACTAGGGTTTACCCTGAGTTCCTAATTCAACGGAAATCGACAGTGCGAATTTCGGTTCCCTCTACGATTATTGCCTTATATGACTCCCGTAGGCCTGACCTTCTTTTCGTATATTCTCGTCAGTTGCACCTGATCAACTTGCCTGACTTGTAAACTGGCAGTTTGTAATTCCTTTGTTTAGACTTTGATCGCTCTATGTTTTTACCGAACATCTGTCACTTAGTGAAAAATGTGGCTCATTCTTCCAATCCTCATGAATACAACTGTTTCCACACTTAGAAAAATACGCTCCTTGTACAACTAAATCTCTCGCGATTTATTTCCTTCAAATTTAAAAATACTCCAGGAGCGGGTCGTTACAGTTTGCTTACAACCAAGGAATCTAAGCTAATTCCTTGAACCTCCTTTGATGCGGCTTAATTGAACTGGGCAGGTTTGAGATGTGGGTCCAATACCCAAAACCCCTCCTTGGTGTTTCCATCCCTCTTGCAATGTTTACACTTAAGACCCCTTCTATATTCCTTCTTATACACGGCCTTGTTGACTGAGAACTTGTTTCAGCTTGACTTGCAAAGGTAGGAATCTCCTTTGGTTCAAACAATCCGTGTGACCCTTCCTCCTTTGGATTTGGGAACACATATCTTCAAGTGAAGGAAGTTTCTCAGACCTTAGTATGTGCTTGATAGGGTCGTTGAAGGTAGGAGGGTTAGGAGAAGACCAAAGACATTGTCTTGGCCCCTTCTTTATTCAACACTTCCAGATCAATGGACTGAGGTCTAAGCATCTCTAGTTCAGACCAGAGAGATCTGAAACCTTCTTAGATGCTTAATAAACTTCATTTCTTCTTGGGATCGATTGTTGAAGGCCCTCTTGATCTCAAAGACTCGGCAAAGGTTTGAAAGGTTTTTATAGACCTTGAGAGAGATGATGGCGAGAGAGTATGATGCGTTTGTGGTGACTATGTAAGAGATTACGGAGATTGAGATTTTGAGAGTAACCAGAGACTTGAGTAACAAGAGAATATAGAGATTTCGAGACTAAATATTATGAAGAGGAGATCTTCTCTCAACTTAATGCTTACAAATCGACATACAAGAGTATAAATAGATAAATGGGGTACAAGAAGTTCAGAAACCTAATCAACCAAGCATGTGAAGTCAAAGCAAGGAGGAGACTATATTTGAAATACTTGGTCCACAATACACATACGCTTGGACAGGCCATCCCTTGCTGGCTTTGTGGACATATCATGTGGCCAAGAGTGATCCGTGTAGTAAGTAGAGAAGGAGAGCTTCCAGGTTGCTTCCTTCAATATATTCCAACGGCATCTTCTCTCTTGCAAAGTTATCTACACGACCTTTGCTTGCTTTTGACCCAAGACAAGATCAGATAGGGGAGTGTACGGATTCATAATCGTACACTTTTGGCCCTATTTTTGCACAAATTCCAAATGATGTCAAATGGTTGAATGTGAGAGATTTGGGTTGACCGTGTCTGTACAGTCCGACTACCGTCCGTATAGTCGCCCTATTTTTAAAAATCTCGACCATCTACTCCCAAAATCCTCCAATGTCTTAAATCTTTAATGTAAATCCTTCTTGAACCTTGACATAGTTCTGTATAAGCTTCTGGACACTCCTTAAGTCTTGATAAAGTTTTTTTGGAGTTTTTTCTCTAACTTTGCACAAGACCTTTACTGAACCATTTCTTTACTTCAAGTTAACAAATAATCATTTATATGTGTGTTACATAACGATTTGAATAACGATATGTAGATGTTATATTCTTCATATATGCATGTACTTGAATAACGATTTGAGATTATATTACTTAAGTGTTATTGAAAGCTCGTCCACTGAACAATTTTGAATATAACTCTTGTATAGGAAGTCACCATGCTTTCATGTGTACCATCCCTAACCCAGGCTTCCAATTTCTTTTTGTTTTAAAAGGAAAAGGTTCGTTAAGACTACGGTCCATTATTTATACATAGGGTTTTCCATTCATTTTTTTTATAATTGGAGGTGTTCCCTTCTCTTTTTCCATTAGAGAGAAACATAGCGAATCCCTTCACAGCTCTCTATCTCTCTCTCTCTCTATATATATATCCTCTCTCCGATCCTCTATTCTCACGGCTATTCCCCTCTGTTTCGTCTCCACCACTAGTTTGCTTCCTCCTCCGTAGTCGTTCGTCAGATCTGTTTGGTAAGCTTCTGATCTGCATCTTCTTTCTTCCACTCAGTTATTTGTCACTGAGTGTGACAAATCTGAACCCTAGTCCATTTTCCTCATCTTTTGTTGAGTTTTAGAGTGCATATCTGTGAGTATGGTTATCTCTTCATCTTCTCATAGATCTGGATCAGTGTAAGGTAAAAGTGAGGACCCGATTGTGAACTCTTCTCATGCTCTATAATACCGCTGGTGTAAGTGTAGGGTTAATATTATCTAGACTTGATTGTGTTGTTGTATTAATGTGATGAACTGTTAGATCTAGTTGTTGATTGTGTTGATGTGATGGAAATCACCTAGTTTATGATACTTTGTAAAAGGATAAACCGGTTGAATGAATGAGATGATGAGATGTGAGATAAGAATGAAAGTGAAGTGATAAGAATGAATGTGATGATGATTTATGTGATCGTGGTAAGTTGGGGTTAGGTTAGCGGCATCGGGTATAATCGAGTCATGTGATTCTGGGTATAAGTGAATATGGTGAACGTGGAATACATGCAAAAATCCTATGAGGTGAGGTAAGGAATTCACATAGGAGCTGTGGGGCCGTAGCCCTGGTTTGGGGTGCCCACGTAGGAATGCCGCGACGAAGATGGAACAACAGTGGAGTGAGCGCTAGGTCCTAGAGGTCTAAGTTGATTGTTATTCGTCGCATTTGCATTAGTGATAGCTTCCAGTATTTATCAGTATTAGGCCATATATATATATAGGCCACATTTAGAGTCTTTATTATGTACTTCAAGTATGTTTTAGGTCATTTATAGGTCTAGGTATATTTTGGAGCACTTTGGGGATTATGGACCAAAATGGAACTTACAGAGAAGGAGCGTAGCTGTAAAGAAAGGAGAATCACAAATTGATGTGACCTTCGGTCGATGCTTCCTTAGTGTCGATCGACAGTGATGCGAAACGACAATGCAGACTTAACTTTTGAGAATTGCACCTTTTTCCCAAAAGTTTCCTTATTTTCTAAGAAGCCTCTGGGTGTGTTTAACCTATATTAGTTATTTTCTAGCCACTGTGGAGGCTAAACTTCATTTAGGGAACAAAGAGATTAGGATTGGAGAGAGATCTGAACTCCTTTAAAGAGAAGATTTTGAACTCCCTTATTTATTCTATTCTATTTATACGGTTTATTCAGATATCTATGATGTTCTTTATGCATATGTCTCTGTAATTCATTTTTTAGATCTTGGGTTCTTCAAGGGTCATCAAATGATTGTTAAACTGATAGAATTGCTATGGAGTCTAATTGGTTCTTGATCTGGTTAATCTTAATGGTAAGTTTAGGATTGATCACCTTAAACCTAGACCCTAAGATAATTGAGATATATGAGAATGTGGTCAATTACATGAGCCTAACCTAGATGAGCTAAATGATTAGGCACATTGATAGTTGGTCTAAGTGTTTAGCGAACTTATCAAACCTAATTTTAATGCATGTCTGAATTGTTTGAATTGACAACGACAGTTGGAATCCTAGAGGTTAGACATTAGATGATCTTTGCAGTGAGAGTTGATTAATCATTGCATGAGTTTGAGTTCAAAAATGGTTCTATAAATAAATCCCGATAATCTATAAGTTTTCATTTGTATTGTACATGTGAGGTCTCCTAAGTCTAGCTCCCCTCTTTCTGATAACTTACAATCGAATTGATTCTCATTCTGTTTACTATCTTCACCATTATTGTCTAGTTTAAGTAGAAAAAATTTCTTGTGCAATCATAGAATACTTGTGGATTTGATCCCTAAGTACTGCAATCAATCTCTTATTTGAGAGAGTTTCTCTTTCTTATTGCCATTAATCTTAGTTTAACGCTTAGTCTAGATTTTGCCTTTTCTATTTACTAGAAGTTCTTTCTTGTTTACTTGTGAAACATGTACCTTTTTCTTAAAGAGTGGCCTTTGACTTTCAATCGAAAGCGTAGATTGACGCAGTATCAGCATCACTTGACGCTGCTCATCAGAAAGCAGAGATGTTTAAAATCATAATTATCAAAGGCAAATGGGAAAGGAGGCTTACGAGATCTTGAGGGTCGTGCCTACGACGCTGAATGCTAAATTGATTCAAGAACATGATGGGGGGGGGGTGAAATCCTTGATGAAATCACTGCTGCTACAAATACTAGGGTTGAACACCCGAGAGAACTACTGGACCACAACAAACCTGAAAAGTTGTCTTCCAACAGATTTTTGATTACCAGAAATACAGAGCATCGATTTCCAGATGGACCCCGAATACATCAATTATGTGGGAAAACGTACTTTTCATGGTTTTCCTGAGGAACACCCAATGTATCACATAGACATGTTGGAGGATATATCATCAATGATCCAACACGCTGGACTTTCTGGACTATCTACTTTGCAAACTTGTTCGTGGTCTCTTGAGGGAAATGCGAGAAATTGGCTAAAGCAGTTGCAGTATGGCTTGGAAGATCATAGGATACCAGCGAGAATGCCCAAACCATGGTTACTCAGAATCCCAACTTATTAGAATTTTTTTCATAAGTCTTGATCTGGACCATCAAACACATCTTGATGTTACCAGTGAAGGTAATTTTAACACCAGAAGCCCTGAAGATGCTAAGAGACTGATTGAAAACATGACCTCTGGCGAAGGCTTCAGAAGATTTGGTATTAGAAGAAAGGGGTTGATTAAATATGGCGAAGAAGAGCACATAGCCGAAATAAAAGCCTGTTTGAGTTGTGTATTAGCTATAATAGAAAAGCGGTTTCAGTTATCCGATGGGATTGAGGTTTCCTCGCATGAAGTAGAAGATGTCATCTTTTTCAACAGAAATGGTGCTCAAGATCAGAAGTATGGGAAGCGGAAAGGAAACAGGAGTCCGCGTAGCTTCAAACCAAAATCAAAGATGACTCAAGTATTTGCTGGATAGCAAAGGATGGCCATGAACTTCATCTGGAAGATATGTTCATTGTACTCTGAACTGACAAAGGAGTTTGAAGCTCTGAGCAACTATGTCAAGATGATGGATAGCTAGGTTACACAAACTAAAGAATCTATAAAAACTGGAAGAGGGGATCCCCACGGAAAATTGACACTAATCAAGGCGTACTCTGAATGCTGTCACCATAAGAAAGAATATCACAGTAGACGAATATGTGGAGCTTGAAAAGACTGGAGACGTCAAGCCACGGTCAGCATCATTTGACATGCGAGAGCATCGTTTGATGCCCAACCCAGAGCAGCAAGATCAGTTGTAATTGAGGAGCCGAAAGCCCCACAACCCAACGATAAAAATCAAGCGAAATCAGAAACGTCTAAGAGCGTCGAATGACGTCAACCAAGAATCGATTGGTGCCATCCTCAACCAGACCCTCAATCATCTTATCCTTCACAACCTGATGTGGATCGGGTCTATAAACCCAAGGTTCCTTATCCCAAGAAACTGAAGAAAGCCAACATGTTTTGAACGATGCTAGATGCAAGGAAATCTTTGATAAGATCAATGTGGAGATGCTTTTTATTGATGCCATTAGGACATTCCCTACTATTAGAAAATATGTTAAGCTGATATACTATGGATCTTACCCGTTTTTTACCCATAGTATATGTTCTTTTTAAGAACTATTATATATATTTGGAGTCTTTTAGGCTACTTTCAGGTCCGAGTATGTTTTGGAGAAATGCGGAGTATTTTAGGGCTTTATGATAAAGAAACTCGTAGCTTCCGAAAAATCATAAGTCAAAGTCGATATTATGAAGTGTTGATCGATAACACTCTGTTGTCATCGATCGACGGCGAACTTGATGTCTTATTCAGTTGCTCTAACCCTTTGGCTGGCGCACTTTAAACCCAATAGAACCACACTTTTTATCGTCAAAAGATCTGTTCGGGTTTAATAAGTCATTTTCGAAGACGTACCCATAAGGATAAGCGAACTTATGCTTCCCACAAACTTTGTAGTGTTGAAATATGGGTAGGAACCCAAAGATCCTCTTACCTTGGGAAGACTGTTTCTAGCCACAGACGGTGCAATAATAGACATTAGAAAATAGGTCTGATTTTTGGTGATCTGCTAATGAATTTTGAGATTGAAAACCTAGTCATGAGACCCATGATCGATGACCAGACATTTTTCTTTGACCACCTCACAGAGTTAGCTGATGAATCATTCAGAGAAATATGCTCTAAAGACCCCTTGGAGAGAGCCCATACAGCTTCAATATTAGACGCAGCATACCTGGATGATCTTGCCACTGAGCACATCAGATCGGTGATGCTAGTGAGAAAGTGATGCAGCTTGATGCTAATGAAGAATTCGAAATTTCTCAGAGCGTCAAACGAAGAAAAGATTGCGTCAAGCGACACCCTCATGAAACCAGCAAATGGAACTTGAAAAAGGCACCAAAGGTTGATCTCAAACCACTCCTAGTAGGCCTAAAATACGCCTTGCTCTGTGAGAACTCTTCCCATGTTATTGTCAATGGTAATTTGAATAACGCAATCTCACTTTACTACTAAGCAAGATGTGAAAGTATCACAAAGCTCTTGTCTATTCCCTTGATGAAATTTCAGGTATCTCTTCCGATCTATGCATGCATAGGATTCACTTGGAAGACGAGTCAAATTCATCTATTGAGCATCAGAGGAAGCTAAACCCGAATTTGAAAGAGGTTGTGAAAAAGGAGATCATGAAACTTCTCAAAGCAGGGTTTATCTATCTGATTTTAGACAACAATTGGGTAAGTCCAATACATGTGGTTCCTAAGAAAGTTCTAGTCACAATGGTGAAGAATGACACATATGAATTAATCCTTACGAGGTCTGTTTCTAGGCACTTGATGTGCATAGACTAGGAAGGATCATTTCCCTTTACCATTCACTGATCAGATGTTGGAGAGTCTGGCGAATCATTCATACTTCTTTTTTCCTCGACGGCTATTCAGGGTCCTTTCAGATTCCTATCCACCCAGACGATCAGGAGAAAACTACCTTTACTGTCCTTATGGCAATTTCACATACCGCATGATGCCCTTTGGACTTTGTAATAACCCTGCTACATTTCAGAGATGTATGATGTCTATCTTTACATACATAATTGAAGACTTTATGGAGGTCTTTATGTATGGGTCTGATTTTGCATCATGCCTAGATAACTTGTGCAGGGTTTTAGTCAGATGTGAAGAGAAGAACTTGGTTTTGAATTGGGAAAAAGACCATTTTATGGTCACCAGTGGAGTTTTTCTACAACACAAGGTTTCAGCTGCTGATATTGAGGTAGAAAAAGCCAATATCGAAGTCATGACAGGAGATGTAAGAAGTTTTCTGGGACATGCTGGTTTCTACCGAAGAATCATCACAGACTTCAGCAAGATCGCTCGACCACTCACAGCTCTTCTCTGCAAAGAAGTCAAATTTGATTTCACCCCGAGGGCCTTCAATCCTTTCAAGAAATTAAGACTGATCTGGTATCTGCCCATATTTTACAAGCTCCAGATTGTGATTTATCCTTTGAACTAATGTGTGATGCCAGAAATTTTGCTGTTGGGGCCGTACTCGGACAGAAGAAGGACAAGAAACTGCATGGTATTTATAGCGCAAGCAGAACGCTAGATGCGCAGAGAAACTATGCCTCTACAGAGATGGAGTTGCAAACTATGGTATTCACTTTTTAGAAATTTTGACCTTACTTAGTAGGCTCGAAATTGATCGCTCACACTGACCATGCTGCCTTAAAATATCTGATGCAAAAGAAAGATGCAAAACCAAGGCTCCTTAGATGGGGTCTTCTCCTACAAGAATTCAACTTCGAAATAAAAGACAACAAGGGCTTCAAAAACGGAGTCGCTGATCATCTCTCGTGAATTAGGATTAAGGAAGACGTCCCCATAGATGACTATATGCTAGAATCACAGTTCGTATGAACTCTGGAAGTCATGGAGCCAGCATCGATCGATGGTGCCAGTGGCATCGATCGATGACATCCAATAGACCCAGATTTCTCCTAGAGGTTAAACTTCAAGTTCTGGGGGGTGTATGACCAGGAGTGACTCAGATAGAATATGGTACGCTGATATTGCAAATTACCTCACTGCTGAAGTATAGCCAAGTGATTTGAATAGGTGTGTGATATACTATGGATTTTACCAGTTTAAACCCATTATATATATATATATTTGCTTTTAGAGTCTATTATATGTGTTTGGAGTATATTTATAGTAATTTTAGGTCCAGATTTGTTTTAGAGCAATGTGAAGATTATGGATCACTCTGAAGCTTAATGATGACAAAACTCATAGCTACTGAAGAAATCAAAAGTCAGAGTCAAGATTCAGGAAGAGTGTCGATCGACACTCCCTCCTTGGAATCGCTTGACACTCGCGCGAGTAGACTGGGCGACTTAAAATAAAGACCGAATCAAGCCCTAAAAATCCAGATCATTACACGACTACCCCTAGCCGACTTTATACTTAGTATTTATGTGTTTTGCCATTTTATAAGAAAATAGGACCCACAAACTATTCGACCATTCTTAGAAGCTTTTTAGTTATTTTTTTGGAAAGAAGATCAAGACTCCTTTAGAGATTTATTTTGGAACTTCCAATGTTTTCTTACCTATATTTATGCATGCTATTTAGATTATTGTTATTCTTAGCTCAATTATGTCAGAGTAGTTTCTCTTGTTAGGTTTAGGGTCGTATTAAAGTTTATATGAATTGCTGAGATATATAACTGCTAGGGTGAATCTACTAAGGATCCTTCATCAGAATTGGACTTACATCTTGTATTCTAGAGTAGCTAACTAGAATCCTGAAGTTAGGATACAGACAACTACGATAGTAAGTTAATTACCTGACATTAATTTTGCTGAGCTAGAATGTTAGCACATTCAAGAGCTGGTCTAGATTAACTTAGTGAACATATCGATTAGGAAGTTAATGCTTGCCTAAGTTAGCATCGAGCGACACTCCTTACATAGTATTGATCAACGCTCGCTCCTTGTTTGCATGCGACAGCTGGAACAAAAACTTAGTTATCTTATTAGACCCACAACTAGAGATGGATGTCTTACTATTGCATTTGAGTTCTAGGACGGTTGATCACACACCCTTATCATATATACATCATAATTCTATTTCATGAAACCCTAAGTATAGCTATTTAATCATATCGTTTACAACCAGCTGCTTACTTGTTCTCTACTGTTTTCTGCTTTAATATTAATTGCCTAGCTTAATCTTAATATCTCTATTCTATTGTGTGCCCACGCTGCCTGTGGATTCGATCCCTAGGTACTACAACTAAACATTTTATTTGAGAGAAAAAGTTGTTGTAGGGTAATTTGAGCGATATCAAATTTGGCACTGTTGCCGGAGAGCATTGGCTTCGCCATTAAACTTGATTAATGGGTTTCGTCTAGGTTTTACTTTATGTTTTAGTTACTTACAATTTTTTTCGTTTTCTTTGTCTATCAGGTGCATGCCCAATAGTACCCCAAGAAACAAGGAAAAAACGTTTGTTATTCTCATACGCTGCACAATTAGAACGCACGATCCGCAAAAAGAATCCCACATCATTGATCGACACCAACACTTCTTCGTTGATAGATACTACTTATGAGCAAGACTCGATCGACACCAACACATCTTCGTTGATTGACACCAACCCATGAGCAAGCAACATGGTAAAAACTCTTGTGCTAACAAGGGGATGAGAATGGAACATGGTAAAAACTCTTGGAACTCATGTGCAGAGGATGATTGAGTTTGTAGTCTCGTGTGAGACTTTGTTTTTTATGATTAGCTCCGGCCAAGTGTGGCCGTGTTTTATCTTGGGACTGGCCACTTGTGGCATTGAATCCCTGTCGCTTCTGCGACTTTTAAATGAACTTCATTTTGCGTTTTCAAGAGCTTATTGAGCACTTATGTGGGTGTAGAGGGAAGACTATGAGTTGTCATCTCGTAATCTAACTCTGGGTGAACAACTACATTCACGATCTGTTTGGAGTTTTCCGCAGTGTGTAAACTTCTGGGATTTCTGACGACGCTCGAATATTAGCCAAGAGACAAATTTTGGGATATTGTACCATGGTGTTTGATACTAGGCCTAGAAATGTTAGAGACCAGTGTGATGGGTTTAGGGTAAAACCTAGGTCTAATCGCGGTTTTAGGGGGTGCGATGACTACTTCTACTTACGTTTCTCTTAGCATTTTCGACATGATTCTGTCCCGCTTAAAATTCTGCAGTATGTTTTCAGCAGATGTGACTTGTTATGGTAGGAATCGAGCATCTCTTGTGGGAAGTCTCCCGAAAGTGTTGACCAAAATTTTGGATTTCTTTTATACCGCTATTACCCTTGTGTTGGGCGTTCGAGAGCTATCTCTACGAGATGGCTTAGTCTGTTTAGGATGTAAGAGTTTGTTGTGATCAGCAACAAACTTATAGGTAGATATTACCCGTTTTGAAGAATACGTGTTAAGAAGGTGTGTGTGTGTTTTATAGTCGGGAAGGACTGTTTTTAAAGTGAGCATTCCTTTTCGGAAAGTTTTGACGAAAAAGGAGTCCTTCGAGCGTTAGCGATGTCTCTTTGTGTCGAAGGTTGAATTTTTTACGTCATCTTTAAGTGAAGCGAGTTGCGAGATGGAGTTTTCTGGCGATAGACAGATTTTGGGCGGTTTTCTGCCGCGGTTATCTTAATCAAGCTTCGAAAATATTGAGTCTGGGAGCGGATTTTTTGAACTTTTGGGAGTATAGAAGTATACGTATACGTACCCACTCCCGAGCTTCTTTAATGAGGGAGGGGGGGGGGACAGCTGAGCTCGTCATGCGACGAATTGCCTACGTACCATCTTCAGGGATCAAGCCGTCTCGTAATTCAGTTTGAAGCGTTGTTTAGTGGTCTAGTGGTAGTACTTCTTGAGGTGCATCACGTTCCCAATTCTCGAAATTTTGATGTCCTGCATGTTCGCGATTTTGTATGCGCCTGGTCGGACTACTTTTATGACTTTTTAAGGTCCTTCCCAGTTTTCCCCGAGTTTACATGCGTTTTGCTTGGCGGTGTTCTGAAAAAAAATTCGTAGGAATAAGTCACCTTCTTTGAATCTACGGATACGTACGTTGGAGTTTTAGTACTTTGCGGCCGCCTGCTAATAGTTATGAATCCTTATGAGGGCCTAGTCCTGATGTTCGTTGATTAGATTGAGCTCGCCAAACAACATTAGATTGTTCGAACACTCTCGTTCTGGGAGCAATCTTCTGCGTACTCTGGGAAATTCAACTTCTGTTGGGATCATACATTCTGCTCCGTATACAAGGGAAAATGGAGTTTCCCTCGTCGCGTGTCTCGGAGTTGTGCGGTGTGACCATAAGACTCCTTCGAGTTCTTCAGGCCACCTACCATTTTGGCATCCAAATGTTCATTAAGTCCATCAAGGATGGTCTTATTAGTATTTTCGGCTTGGCCGTTGCATTGCGGGAATCAAGGGGTTGATTTGGTTAGTCATATCTTCCACTTTTCACAGAAGGCCTCGAATATGGTAGAAATAAAAAAAGATCCCATTGTCCGTTACGATTTCGTATGGGACCCCATCTCTGCAGACAATGTTTCTCCATACGAAGCTTTCGACCTGGGCGTCTATAATGCTCACGTAGGAGTCTGCTTCGACCCATTTTGAGAAAAAAATTGGTCAAGACCAACATGAAGCATATTTGCTTTGACATATCCGACTATGTCCATCGACCATCGAATCAATGGATACAGTGCCGAGATCGATGAGAGGACCTCTGCCGGTTGATGGATAGTAGGGGCGTACCTCTTGCATTTTTGCATTTTCGTGCCAAACTACTCGCAATCTTTAAAAATCGTTGGCCAGTAGTGTCCATTGCGTTTGATTTTGACTACGAGGGACCTTCCGCTAAAGTGATTTCCGCAAGATCCACAATGTACCTCTTCCATTATCCTTCGTGGTTTCCTTCCTTCAACGCAGGTCATGAGCGGCCTAGAAGATCTCCCACTTGTAGAGTTCCCTGTCAACCAAGACCATTATGCGGATTGGGTTTTAACCTTTTGAGCTGCCCATTTATCTGTTGGGAGTTTTCCGTCGGCGATGTACGCAAAGATTTTCTCTGTCCAAGCTTTGTCGAATCCGTACTCGGATTGCTCGGAGTCTTGTGTTGCCTCGATATCGACTTCGTCGGCATCGCCGTCGGGTGAATCAATCAGGTCTATGACGATAGGCGGCCCAATGCTAGGATGCTCTATGAAATCCATGGGAATTACCCAGCTCAGACCTGGGTCCGAACTGGATGCCAAGGCGTCAATCTGGCCATTTTTGGCGCGAGGACTCCAGGTAAGAGCGAATTGATTTAACTTTAAGCCAAGTTCTGAACGAGTTTTAAGTAAGCGTCCATTATTTTTGTCCCTTGCTTCGTATTCTCCGCTGTATTGGCTTGCCACAAGTTGGGAATCGCAGTAGGCGTGGATGTTGCGTATCTTAAGGTCATGAGCTAATCGTAAGCCTGCGTTCAAGGCTTCGTACTTGGCTTCGTTGTTTGAGGTGTGGAAAATTAGTCCGAATGACTGTTTCCAGCACTTCCCCTGTTGGTGACGTGATCTCATCCCTATTCCGGAGCCCTGTTTGGGACGAGGATCTGTCGACGTGGAGGGTCCAAGTCGAGTCGGGCTCTTGGTTATTTGTGCACCCTCCAGGGATTTTTACCAGGAAATCGCCGAGTATTTGAGATATTGCGCAGGTTTTTGCTCGATACTCGATGCCGTACTCGGTTAGCGGCGATTGCCCATTTTGCTAACCTTCAGATTGATTGGGGCTATGCAAGATCAGGCGCAGTGAAATGATGTGAGTACCACGATCGTATGAGACTGGAAGTATGGCCTTAGCTTTTCTGCTGACATTGCGACTGCAAGTTCCAGTTTTTCCATCATCGGGTAACGCGTCTCTGCGTCGAGCAAAGCTTTCCTTACGTAAAAGATGGGATTTTCTCGCTGCGTTCCTCTCGGCTGAGGACGCCACTCACGGCCGTGACCGATTACCGTGATGTACATGAACAGTGGTTCCCCTTCTACGGGTCTTGCAAGTACCCGGGGAGTGGCCAAGTAGTGTTTCAGCTGTTGGAAAGCTTTTTCGCACTCTTCGGTCCGCTCGAATTTCTTGTTCCCTTTCAAAGTGTCATAGAAAGGTAAACACTTTTCTTTTGATCGCGAGATAAATCGCGTTAAGCACTGCGACCCTACTGGTCAATCTCTGCACCTCTCGTTTCATTCTCAGAGATGTCATTTTGATCAGGGCAGTGATTTTCTTTGGGTTAGCCTCGATCCCGCGGTAGGTGATGAGATATCCCAGGAATTCTCCCGATGATACCGCGAACCTGCACTTTTCCGGGATTCAGTTTCATATTGTGGAGGCTCAGCCTTTCAAAGAATTCTTGGAGGTGGGTGATATGGTCTTGCTCTTGGAGAGACTTTATGATCATATCGTCGATGTATACCTCCATTGTTTTTCCGAGCTGTTCCGAGAACATACGGTTGGCTAGCCGTTGATAGGTTGCGCAAGTGTTCTTGAGACCGAACGACATTACCCCTGTAACAGTAAGTGCCACAATCAGTTATGAACGCAGTTTTTTCTTGGTCGTCGGGGTTCATCCTGATCTGATTGTACCCGGAGAAGGCGTCCATAAAGGACAAGAGTTTGTTCCCTTCCGTTGCTTCGGCTAAGCGGTCGAGGTGTGGCATTGGGAAGCTATCCTTTGGACACGCTTTGTTGAGATCGGTGAAATCCGACGCAAACTCGCCAGTTTCCGTTCTGCTTTTTGACAACGACCGGGTTAGCGAGCCATTCGTGATACCTGACCTCTGTTATGGATCCGACTTTGAGGAGTTTTCAACCTCGCCGTGAACTGCACCAGCGGCGTTATGGTCCCAACTTTCATCTTTTTTGTTTGACGGGTTTGAAAGTTGGGTCGATGTTGAGTTCATGAAACGTAATGTTTGATGTCAATCCCTGGCATTTCTTCCACGGTCCATGCGAACGTATGCATATTATTTTTTAGAAAAGCTATGAGATCGATCTTCAAAGGCTCGCTCAGGTTTGCGCTGATTTTCAACACAGCGGTCTGGAAATGCTTCGTCTAGGCACACCGAGACGACGGGTTCGCAAGTCGGATCACATTTTTCTTCCAAAGCTTCAATCACTCGTGACTGCCAAAAGATTTCATCTATGTTCCGGGGCATTGTCAATGACAGACAATTTCTTTTTCTTTTTAGGCGGAATCTCTGCTTCGTTTTTTGTTTTGCGTTTTAATTCCGCGTCAAAGCAGACTTGCGAAATTCTCTGATCTCCCCAGAAGGTCTTGATTCCACTGAAGCATTGAGATTTGAGACGCATGTGGGTATGATGACGGGATAGCCTGAATTGAATTCAGCCATGGAGTTCCTAGGATCGCATTATATGATGTGGGTCGATCGATGACCAGGAACTCCATGATTTTTGTTATGTGCTGTCGGCACTAACCGAGAGGTTGATTATGCCGAGAGTCATGGTAGCCTCCCCCGAGAGTCCTACTACCAGGTTTGGGTCTTCCGTAATTTTGGATGGATCGATTTCAATTCTCTCAAGGGTGTTTTGAATATTATAATTGCTACGTCCTAGGATTGA
>CAJHQP010011353.1:0-15446 GCA_905132765.1 Moricandia arvensis
GGTCTTTTGGCTGGCTGGTTGGTGCAACTGGTTGGCCCCTGGTTCAGCTACTGATTGGATGTCCTCATCAAATAGTGCCTAGCATTTTTTCGGATGACCCATTGAATCTCATTAGCGATCTGGTCGAAGGTTTTATTTCACTAAGATCGACCCCCATCTTATTGAGAGTATCTTTGAAGATGAGATCGACAGAGCTACCGGTGTTGATTAGGACTTTAGTGACTTCGCAATCCCCGATCCCGAGCTCAACTGGGAGGGAATCGTTGTGAGGCATATGCACCCCAACGGCGTCTTCTGCAGAAAAAGTGATCTGTAGATCATTTTCCGAGAAGGTGGGTTATTTTTTGCGGTTGTTGCCTTGCGGCGGAACTCCTTAACGGATCGGACGAAATCATTGCAAGGCGGTGAACCTCTGATGATTACATTCAATCTTCCCGATTATAAGGCCGACCACTGTGTTTGGCGTTATTCAACAGTACAAGTAGGTCACAGGCAGTTGCAGGGTCAAGGGTTTATGATCGGCTGAGTTTCTCACGGAGATCAGTGGCCTTAGAGTTGATTACCGATCGAAGATCGTGCTTCAAGGCTCTAAGCTTGTGATGGGCTTCCATCACACTCAGTTTCCTTAGTGTAGATCCATTTATCGTCAATTGGAGATTGGCGGATGCGGGGCGATCGATCGGTTGCATGACTTTCTGCTTCAGTAAATGGCGTAGGTCTATCCCCTGCGATTGATTGGCAGATGACGATGGAGTCTTGGTCTGATCTTTGTCGAGTAAATCACATTGACTCGTCTTCCCTTGACTGTCGTCCTCCGTGGAGGGATTGGGGGTTGGCCAGATTGTAAAAAATTTGCGAAGAGATTTTGGTTTCTCCTCTTCGGAATTGGAGTCATCGTCGTGCTGAGTTAAGGCAGTCTCGTCCTTAGAGGGTGAGCCGTTAATCGAATCGTCCTGCCCATTTTTCCTTTTGTCTTTACTCTTGTTCCAACTCTTGTTGCTCTTCGAGGGCTTCTGTCTTGGGGGTTCGGGGGTTAGTGTTTCTGTTTACGAACGCTGCGAGAAGGCCTCTTGAAGTTGTTTGCATTCCTTAGTGGCATGCCCCTTCGTCGTTTGGTAATCACACCATTTTTTTGCATCGTATGGATCGATTGATGGGTTAGGTCGAGCCGCTTGCTTCTTTCCCTAGGCATCTAACGTCCATTGGTTCCAGCTTGGTCCTCGTACGGCCATGGTAGAATCTGGCTGCTCGTCGTTGGGGATAGCGTTGACAAGGCCCTTCTTTTTGTCTGACTTTCTATAGGACGAGGGTTGCCTGGGTTCGTGGTGGGTTTCCACTGTCTTCATGGCGGCTTGATTCAACTCGTGTTGCCTCCTGATAAATGCTCTCTTGTCTTCTTCCATCAGAATGAAGTTTTGGGAGCGATGTACATCATCTTGAAGTGAGGTGGTAGGATTGGAGTAGGTCCTCTCGAATCTTTGAATGTATCCATAGGGAGTTGCAAAGGACTTACACCGTTGTATGGTCCGACACATGGACCTTCTAATCCACCTTCTTGAACCAGTCCATAAAATCCTGGAGACTTTCATTGGCCAGCTGGGACATCTTCCATAGCTCCGCCGAAGATGCTCCTTGGCGTGTGAACATGATATAATGTTTTAGGAGCTGTGCGGAGAGGTCATGGTAGTTGTCGACAGAGTCCTCAGACAACCGAGAGAACCAGGTTAGGGCTGGACGGGTAGGATTTTGACAAACAGTTGGAAAAGCCCCCCGTCCCTCTCCTCATCAGAGAAGAGGGTTCTTCCCATGACGATATTGAATGCCGTCATGTGGTTGGTTGGATCTGTATCGCCGGAGTAAGATGGGATACGGAGCTTGTCGATCAGTTGGATCTTAATGTCCGTGATTCACCTAGTGAAGGGGTTCCTTATCGTAGAAGCGAGAACACGTTCAATCTCCAAGGCGGAGGTTGCCACATGGTGTATCTTGGAGTGGATGTCCTGCATCGAGAGGCTTAGTTCCGCGATTTGGCGTTTGGTGGTGGCATCTAGCCCGTCATTTGCGCGGTCGATGGTGTCGGTTGGTTGGGCTGTTTCTCCCGTCGGTTGACCGGCGGCAGCGGGTCTAGGGCCTGTCGTGCGGAAGAGCCATTGCCTGGCCGTCTCCGTTTCGCCTGCCTGGCCGCCTATCGTAGCGAAGATAGGGGCGAGCGTGCTGAGTCGTTCGTTCGTGACTCTGTTGGTTTCTTCTTGCCCCGCAAGCTGGTCCAAGATGGGTTGAATCATCTCATATTCGCTGGAGTCGCGGCGACTGGCGCGGGTGCGTCGTCGGCAGGTGATTCGTCGGGACGCATACTGATTCGTTAACGCTACTTCGTAAGGCCCCACTGTGGGCGCCAACTGTTGAATCTTGGCTTCTAATATTGGTGGGCCGGACCTAGCTGTTCAACGGGCCTGTTGGGGATTGTAAATTCCCCTCCAACAGTATGTGTGAAGATCATTTCTCGGTTTTGCGAGAATTTAGATTGGTTTACAAGATGTGGCTGAACAATTAAGAAACAATAGATCGAGATATGAAACATTTCCTAAGACTTAGTTCGCTAAACTATCCACCTAGATTTTAAGTTCCCTAGAGTGTACAGCAGTCTTAAAATCGGTTTTATCTCTTAATACCTTTCAATGAAATTCCAAAGTCGGACATACCTTACTTTTCTTGAAGATTCAGGTTTCCTCTTCTACGTTTTGCTTGCTCATTTCCCCTTCCTCTTCTCGTGTTTGTCCACCCCTTATGGATAGAAAGAATGTCGATTTTTCCTGGATTTCTTTACTTTCCTGGCTGCGTTTAGGCTGAAGCCTATCTTATGGTTTTGGTTCAAAGATCCATATTTTTCTGATCTGGGTTTCGATCTCTGTATCATTGCTTTTACGACGAAAGCCTTTTGGTGTTTTAGAATTAGCCAAGGGAAATCGGAAGCTGCCGAGGGCAATCAGAAGATGCCAAGGGCGATCAGGAATACTTGTTGGGCGATCGGGAAGAATCGTTGGGCGATGAGGCAAAAGAGAGAGGACGGTGAGACCGTGGAGAGACGCTGATAGGTGAAGTTCACTTTTCAGCTCTCGCCTCATCTCTTTCCTTTTCAGAGAGTCTTTTTGTATGATTTTGTTGGAATTCTCAAAGATTATCGATTTTTTCACGAAAGATGTCTCGTTAAATGTTGTCGAGTTAAGTTTTTCAAAAGTTGTTTCGTAAGATTTTGTCGAGATTAAGTTTTCGAAAATTATTGCGTAAAACGTTGTCAAGTTTAATTTTCCAAAACTTATTTCACAAAAATATCATTGAGTTTAATTTTACGAAGGTCGTTTCATAAAATGTTGACGAGCTGAATTTTACGAAAGTTATTTCGTAAAACGTTTTTGGGTCTCAACTTCAAATATATTGCATGGAACCACAAGGTTCTCAGTGTTAGGTGTTTTTATATGCTTAGGGACAACAGCGTATGGGATCTCAGCCTTATACACTTTTTCCACAATTAGTCTCGCCTCTGTCTCACAAACAAGCAATGCATCTGTCACTGAGTTTCGATCGCCTCTCTGCTTCCATGATGAGGCTGTAGTGTAAAGAGGATAACTCAATTTTTTGACGTTCTTGAGGGGTGTCGACCGACAACAGAAATCTATGTCGGTCGATGCAAAGTGTAGTGTCGATCGATGCTGAATGTGAAGTGTCGATCGATGCTGAAGTCTTAGGGTCGATCGAAGCTAAGATGGGATCACGAATATCATCTTCTTCTGCCCTGCACGACTCTCCAGATACATGTTGTTAATCACTCTCTATCATAAAGGGGTCAACAGAATGGGTAGGATTTGTTTCTTGACTCTTTGCATCCTTAGAAATCAGTTGAATCTGAATATCCAGCATCTTGATATAAGTGTTTAAAGCTTCAATTTTCCTATCCAGCTCAGTGTAGATAGCACCCAACTTCTCTTCGAAATATCAAGACAACTTTTGCTGACCCTCTAGAATTTGTAATACAATGGATTCCAACTTACTCTCTTGAGGGGCTGCAGTGTTTTGAGAAAGTTGTTGAGGAACACCTTTTTGACGTCATTCCAGGAAGTGAGAGATCCTGGCTGCAATTTCTTGAACCATCTAGACGCATCCCTAGAGAGAGAGTGAGGGAAAACTTTGCAGAGTATGGATTCCTCTGAAGCTTCATGCCCATCGACACTTCAGACTAGATCCTCAAGTTCTTTGATGTGATTCATGGGATCTTGGTGAGGAAAACCTTGAAAAGAGGCTGATCTGCCCAATCATGCCAGCTACGGTCTAGCTCAAAGTCGCTCATTGCCCCATGTGCATCTATCAATTGTCATGTACTGTTGCGAGGACGACCTTTTTTGTCTCATAAGATCCCATTCTCATCAGCCTCAAGTATAAGCACTTCGATTTCATTTGTCTTCTCGAAAGTAGCGTCGATCGTTGCTGAGGTTTTAACGTCGATCGACGTCATAGTGTTGGTATCCATCGACGACAAGGTGTAGGTGTCGATCGATACTCATTTCTCTTCACTGTTGATCGCTGCTTGGAGGTTATCGACTGCCCTCTTAGACTTATAGAACGTGCGTGAATCAGTAGACTCCTACTTTGTAGAGCTCAAAAACCCTCTTCTCATCGCTTCCTGGTACTAATATATATATACCTGAAACAAAAGAAAATTAGAGTAGATTAACTAAAACAAAAAATAAAAACATAGATGAAAGCCTACACCTAGTCTAATGGTTATCGAGTTCCCGACAACGGCGCCAAATTTGATATGCTCAAATTACCCAAAGAGAAACTCTCTCAAATAAGAGATCGGTTACAGTACTTAAGGATCGTATCCACAGAGACTCAATATTTCCCACAATAGACTTGAGTTTCAGACTACGCTAAGTCAGATAATCTATAAAGTAATAATAAAGCAAGTGAATCAATGAGATTGTTGTTTGATGAAAGGATGGGTGCTAGACTTAGGGTTTCAGGGAAGTGGAATATTGAGGATAGAAGCTAAGGGTATCAATCCTAGAACTCAATATGTAATGTATAAGACGACCAGCTCGCGCTGCCAGTCCAATCTATTGACTAAGTCCTTGTTCCAACTCTCGTATGTGAACTCGGAATGACCGTCGATTGATGCTATTGGACTAGCGTCGATCGATGGTTGCTTAAGTCAAGCATTACGACCTAATTCGATATGTTAACTAAGTTAATTAAACCAGCTCTCGCATGTATCTAGCAACCTAGCTCAACAGGATTCTGTTCAGGTAATAGACCATGCTCTTGGTGCGTTTAACTATCCTATGATCAGGTTTCTAGTTAATTACTCTAAAATCAAGCAATAAGAATAATCATTTGAAGGATATAATAAATACCCCAGAAATTCTATTGTTTGGCTAATCCATCAAAACCATTGAAAACATAAACCTAGCAGGTGGATCTACTTAGACATGATATTTGTCACATAAATCATAGATGAAAAGATATGAAATAGAAAGCAATAATAAAACCAAAGGAGTTCCAAGAAAACTCTTAAGGGGTTCCTCCCTTCTCTCCTAACTAAGAACAATGAATAGAATAAAGCGTATAAATCGTCTAAAGCGTAGACGTCAACAATGGCTTAGAAACACACATAAATAAGGTTTTTAGTCGGCCAAGGGTATTCTGGTAATTTGTGGAAGTTTCAGGGATTAAGTCGGTCTTGAAACAAGTCGGTCCTGTCTTCTGGGATCACCGTCAATCGACACTAAGGCTGCGCCGTCGATTGACACTAATTCATCTTCTCGACAGCTTCCTCTCGCGAGGCAGACTGACTACTCTTCAGTAAAACAGGCATAACTTCTGCTACAAGATGATTTTTGACCTGGAACCAGTAGAAATGGAAAGTGAACTCAAATATCTATCTTGTTCCAAAATATGGGCTTAATCTAACGGTAGGAAGGTCTCCATCCATAGCTAAACATCTGACGCATGTGTGCAGTTCTACATCTCAAAAAGCTCCAGAATCACCAAAGTTCTCCAGAATGTACCTGAACTTGAAAACACTCTATAACATACTCTAAAACCATATTATAGATTCTAAAAAGCACATATACCATGGCCTAAAGGTGGTAAAATCCATGGTAAAACACATAATTATCTCGGAACTTGACAATTATTTTCTTGTGCATTTATCTTCTGTGAATATCCGGTAAACCGTCATTATAGTTGGGCTCATTATCGTCTAAAATTGTAAGTGGTATTTTATCACGTTTTAGACTCTTTCGGGTCATTTTGCAATTTAAGCGATTTTTACAATTTCTTTCGGAGAAATTGTCCTTTTGTATGATTACACAATGCTGGCTCCGCAAAATAATAACCAATCGTATTGTCGAGATAACATTGGTGTTTTAGTTAACCGTTATCATTTTTTACGATTGACTCAGAGTTTTACAAGAAAAAAAAAATCTTTGTAATTTTTATCGTAAAACTTCAATGGAAACTCCAATCGAGACGAAACAAGAAACATCTTCGTCAAGAAGGAATGAGTGATGAAGAGGATACAGTCTAGTCGACCATGGGTGACTAGACTTTTCCAAGAGGCTAGTCGCCCATGGGCGACTATACGTAGCGTGTCTAGTCGCCCATGGGAAACTAGACTTGGTAGTGAGTCTAGTCGCCCGTGGGCGGCTAGACTTGGTAGTGAGTCTACTCGCCCGTGGGCGGCTAGACTTGGTAGTGAGTCTACTCACCCGTGGGTGGCTAGACGTTCTATTTGTCTAGTCGCTCATGGGCGACTAAACGTGGTACGTGTCAAGTTGCCCACAGGCGTCTAGATTTGGAGGTGATGCGGTTGTTCCTTCGATCGTACTTCTTGATTCATTGTCTGGGACGAGACGGTTTGGGCGATGAGGAGTCCAGATGTGCCGATTTCTCGCTTTCTTTTTACTCGAAAGAGAGATAACGTTTCTGCAGTAAATTTTAGACATCAGTTCTGTCGTGGCTGTTTTTGACTCTAACAAAGGAGAACTTATTCATAGAATTCTTCATTTCTCGCAAAAACTTTCCGCAAGAATGTTTTTTCCGATTATTTCATCTTTGAATAGAAATTTTTTATTCCTTGTCTAGGATGAAATATACGAAGTTTTTTCTTGTATCCTTACTCAAATAGGTTTGCTTATGCCAGATAGTTTCTCTGACATTTGCAGCTTATATTTGCTTAAGGCACAATTTCTCGGAAGATTTTAGCCGTTGATTTTTCCATAACCGATTTTAACCCCAACAATTGACGACTAGGAATTTTTTGGTTTTGTGAAAATTGCTAAAACGGGTTGGTTTAAGATAACACTCGTGTCTCTAGCTCTTTCTTTCGTTAGGAAGAGAGCTGAGTATGCCTGAATGCATTGCGATCGTTTCTCAGTTTTGCGAGAGTTTAGATCGGTTTGGAAGATCTATCTGAACAGTTAAGGAACAATAGATGGAGATAGAGAAAATCACCTAAAACTTAGTTTGCTAGACTATCTATCTAGATTCTAAGTTCCCTAAAGTTTATGGCAATCTCGAAAGCGTTTTTTTTCTTAGTACTTTCCTACGAAAGTTCTAAGTCTGATTTCAAATACTTCCAAGTTGAACATACCTTAGTTTTCTCGGAGATTAGGGTTTGCCTCTTATATGTTTTGCTTTCTCGTTTACCTTTCTTCTCCTCGGTCTGTCCACCCCTTACGGATTGTAAGAATATTGATTCTTCCTGGATTTCTCTACTTTCCTGGCCGCGTTAATGCTGAAGCATGTCTTGCGGTTCTGGTTCATCGATCCATATTTTCCGATTTGGGTTACAATCTTCGTATCGTTGGTTTTACAAAAACGAATAAGTGTCTTGTCGAAATCCTTTTGGCGATTTAGGAATATCCAAGGGTGAGCAGGAGATACCAATGGCGATCAGGAAGACTCATAGGGAAAAGAGGCTTTGGTGAGAGGTCATGGGCGATGAGGTCAGAGAGAGAGGACGGTGAGGCGAATGGGGGAAATTCACTTCTCAGCTCTTTCTCCATCTATTTCCTTCTCTGAGGGTCTTTTTCACGATCTTTTTTTACTTCCGGAAGGTTGTCGATTTTTTCGATTTTTATTTACGAGAATCATTTCATAAATATTGTCAAAGTTACTCTACGAAGGCTGTATCGTAAAATAGTGTCTTGTTTAACTTTAAGAATTATGTTTCGTAAGATATGGCCGAGTTTAATTTTGTGAAAATTGCTTCAAAAAAAGTTGACGCGCTTAATTTTACAAAATTTAGTTGCTGAATGTTATCGAGTTTAATTTTACGAAATTTATTCCGCTAAAAATGTTTTTGAATTTTGTTGTATGAGAGCTGGTTTTTGAAAAATCACGTATTGCGGCTGTTTCCAAATTTAGTTTCTTATTATCAGAAACTCTAGCTGCGATGAGCTTATTTATCACTACCAAACTTAATCGGAAATTTTCTTGTTTCCGTAGGATTTATCGGAGGGAGTTTTGTGTAGTTTTTCCGAAGTAATATCAGCAGACAAATATCGGGAATTCCCTGACTATGTTGCTTGAATTTAACCAAAGTCTTATGTTTCAGAAGATGTTTTAGCAGTAAGGGATACAATCTCTTTTTGTTTTGTTTTGTTTAGTCTTCGTCAGCCATTTTAAGTTTTGAGTTATTATATAAAAATCAACTTCGTTTCTTCGATAGTTATTTGGAAGAATTACAGCAGTGATGAATCGGCAACCCGATTTGTTTTGCTTCTATTTCCGCGAGTAATCTAGGGTTTCTCAACGGTTTTGAGGAGAGTAAGTTTAATCTTTCCAAAAAGTTTTCGGAAAACGTCTTTTGGTCGAACCCTTACGCGTTGAGATTTGTCCAACTTGGTAATGAGATGAATTTTACGAGGTTTGATACATTCTATCATTGCCCTTTCTGTTTAGACAGAGAAATCACGATCTCGTTTTGGTACTCTTCTTGTGGCGAAAAGTGTGGAGCCAAAATTTGCATTGTTGATTTCCGTAAACTAAGAAAAATTAAGAAACCCTAACTTTCCCAGAGGTCCCGGATTTCTGCTAAACCAAACGTCAAACCATCATACAAAATAATAAATCGATGAAATGAAAGAGAGAAAAGAATATCCAAATTTGTGAATGAGCGTTACAATAGGTAAATCCTCGGCCGCAAGAGCTGTTGGCGAGTTCCCTACTCTCTAACCATCTAAGACATGTTAACCTAGTTGAGTCGCAGCTCGAGGATAGAAAACGGAAAATTTCCTAAATCAATCTAAGTACTAAATTTTTTTGTGTTCCTTCATCTCTAACCTTGTCGTTCCTTATTACTCCTCTGTAAGGCTGTTTCCTCTTTCCTTTTCTGCCCTCGAGTCAAGTTTATCGCTTTGCAGAAATATTCCATTTTTCTTTGATCTTCATGATTATCCCTCGAAACTTAACATTTATCTTCCAGACTTGACATTTATCTTCTCCTGCGAAAAAAACATAAACCGTCATAGTATCCTTGGGCTCAATATCGTTTAAATCGTAAATGGGCCTTTAGCCGCATTTTATACCTTTTGGAACCGTTTTTCGACATAAACGTTTTTACGACTTCTTTGAGAGGAAACCTTTGATACAACATTAGCTTATAAATAATTCAAATTACTTGTATAGTTGAGGAAACTTTGGTGTTAAATCAACCTTTGTCGTTTTATACGAACAATTCAAATTCATACGAGAAAACTAGTCTTTACGGTTTTTATCGTAGAGTTTCAACGATAACTCCAATACAGAGGAAACAAGAGCCAGTGTGATCGAGTTTCAATGGATATACTGATCAGAACCAAGATGATTGTTGCTGATACAAATCGCCTGATGGCAAGTCGGACATGGTCAATCCAACTCGCCTGATGGCGAGTTGGATACTGACAATCCAACTCGCCATTAGGCGGATTCGATAGGGACAGTCTAACTCGCCATCAGGCGAGTTGGATAAGCTGATCCAACTCACCTGATGCCGAGTTGGATGGGGACGGTCCTACTCGCCACCAGGCGAGTTGGATGGGCAATCTTAACTAGCCTGATGGCGAGTTGGATGGTGAAAGTCCAACTCGCCATCAGGAGAGTTGGTCGAGCAATCCCAACTCGCCTGATGGAAAGTTGGACGGAGACCATACAACTCGCCTATTAGCCAAGTTGGGTGAGATTCTCCAACTCGCCTGATGAAAGGTTGGGCTTGGTCCGTTTAATCCACCGTGGGGCGGCTTGGACACTGTTGTTTTGATCTTTACGTTGCTCGATTATCTTTTCGGATAACTTATCATTCAATCCTTTGTGAATTTGTAAGAAGTTCTAGTTTTAGTTTCCCGCGCTTTTTTGTTTTCTTTTTTAGAAAACAAATGTTTTGGGGATTTTCAGACATTGATTCCGTCGTGACCCATATTGACCCCAACAGTTAGCCCCCAGCTCGTTAGAATCGTAACTTTCTTGCGAATGGTTAAGCAGGTTAGGCGAGTTAAGCGGCATTAATGGATGAAAGTCCAAAGGTGAATAGTAAGTTTCTCTTGCCTATAAGTATGTGGAGTAAGTTTTCAAATTCTTCACTTGCTTCATTCCACAAGAACTTCTCTTAAGGTAGAAAAATTTTCTCTCCATTTCTTTTTTCGTTCTTGGTCATGTCTTCAGGCCAGAGAGTTTCAGACAATGCTTTTCCTTCTTGCTTCGACCCCGATAGTCTTCGTACCTTGGATGGTGAAGTTGTTACGAAGGTTGAAGTTGTGGCACACTCCGTTGATCCTGAGGAAGCCGATGCGTAGTGGCTGGCTACGTGCGATTTGAAGGCTTCTATGCATGATTCGTGGTATCCTCCCCAATTTCATACTAAAAGAATCCCTGGTTGTCTGAGCCACAGTTGTCCTTCGTACCTTGACACCATCCGACGTTTCTTCCCTGTCCCGGACTCGGTGGAGTTTCAACTTCCAAGGGCTGGAGAACATGCAGATGCTCCTCCAGATGGTTACTTCACATGTTAAGACGTTTTTCTGCTGCGTTGTCGTTTTTTGTTTCCATCTCGAGGGTAATCGTTCCAATCCTGGATCGGTTTGGACTGTCGATAACCAGATCCCTCCTACTAGCTTGCAATATTTTATCGGGGTTTTGGTTATGAGCTACGAGCGTGGCATGACTCTTGATGCTGATTATTTTGAGGCTCTTCTGAAGTCAGTGGAATAGAAAAAATCAATCACATGTCATTTGAGCCCGAGGAACGATATGGCGATAATCAAGGGAATTGCTTCAAATCCGCACGAGTATGAAAAAAGCTGTTTTTCGTACGCATCGAGAGTACATCAGTCGAGGAGAGCTACATTCCCATTTTTAAGAGTAAATGGGGCCAAAAAGGTATCTCGATTAGATATCTGGTGGTGTTTTCGTTTTGAAGATATCTAACCTTGCACTTACTTTCATTGTTTTGCAGTTACTAATCCTCAGCCCCCGTTTCCTGAGGAATCGCTTAACGTTAGGGATCTTCTTCGGGGCGGTCCTTATTTTTGAGGCCACTTTTCTCCGAGACGAGTTCGACTCGTGGTGGCATATCATCATTCTCGACTCCATCCCGATTTTTCAGCTGGAGAAGAATCGAAGCCGAGTATGGACGAGTTTGTTCCTTTCGACATTCTGAGAGAGAGGTCAAGATCTCCTAAGAACAAACACGTTGCTGTGAACGGGGATTACGATGCTGTCGACGAGTTGGATTTTCCCTCGTAGGAAATGTTCCGTAATTTTTTTGATGGCCAAGCTAGTGGAAGTGGTGCTGATCTGGTTAACCCACCGGAGTTCGACAATCTTGGCCCTAACCTTGAACACTTATTTGACTTCGGGATGCCCCCGACCAAAAGTTTGCCTGCTTATTCGCCACAGTTTTCGAGAGCGTCAAGGATGTGCAATGAGGGTAGTCCTTGCTTTTGGATGTTTTCTATTTTTTTGCCAAAATTTTTGCTAACTCTAAAAATTTCGAAGGGTCTCCTTATCATGAATAAGGCTCTCAACGCGAGTGGAGGCACGCTAAGCTCGATTCAAGGATGATATGGCAGAGAAAGAGTTCCCTCGTATAAAGGGTGATTACCGTGAGTTTCATGGTGTCGTTGGTGGATTGTACCTTACGCAGGCCTCTGGGTATTCTTAAAAGAGGAGATGGCTAGGCAGTCGAGTCGCATGCGTAGAAATGCAAACAGGGACTCCATGATCCCTAAGATCTAAGAGAGGATTTAGGATCAGTGGGCTCCGATTCCCGTGTCTCCTGATTCTGAGGAAATCGGAACGGGAATTCCCAGCGAGACTAGTGAGGTGAATCAGCCAACCGCCCCGGTTAACGACTGCTTGTTTAGGTGGTCGATGTCCGAAAAATATGATCCTGATCCATATAATGTCCTTGGACTTGATGGGAAGGTGTTCACTTTCATAATTATGTTTCTAGTTTATGTTTGGCTGGGTATGGCTGTTTTATGCTTGGTTGGGCCAA
Organism: Moricandia arvensis; assembly: GCA_905132765.1. NCBI lineage: Eukaryota > Viridiplantae > Streptophyta > Magnoliopsida > Brassicales > Brassicaceae > Moricandia > Moricandia arvensis. The sequence goes on from CAJHQP010011353.1 coordinate 12,536, forward strand.
GTTCGGCCATGTCGGACTGTCGGGACTAGCCACTTGTGGCTTTGAACCTGTTGCCGCCTTGCGATTTTATTGAATGAACTATACTTATCTTAAAAGTATCTTAGAGTGTTTTGATTGAGTACTGAGGGAAAAATATGAGTTGTCATCTCATATCTAATTGTGGATGAGTCGTTCTATTCGTTGCTCGTTTAAGACGGGGATGTTCGAAAATCTTTCTCAAAAGTTTGGCAAAATTTCGTGAGCGTTTAGACAAGAACGAAGAGACATGTTTTAAGATCTCGTATCAGTTTGATATCATGCCTTGAGATGTTATAGACCACTGTGATGGGTTTAGGGCAGGACATTGGTTTACTCTAGGTTTAAGGTTTTGTGATGACTAATCGTCTGTTCGGTTACCTGTTGTGATTTTAATCTGATTCGTATTGATTTAAAGTCCGCAATAGGTTCTCGGCTTATACGACTTGTGTGGTAAGAATGGAGCACTCTCCAAAGACAAATTTTAATTCGTTTGGAATGGCTGACCAAAAATTAGGATTTCTTTTATAGTGCGCTATTATCCTTGTCGGATGTATAAGGACTATGGGAAGGTCTATTTTATAGTCCGTTTAGAGAACAGTTGAGGTATTCGCCGGGGCCAGTCGACGAATGTAAGAGCATGTGCTCGTTTGCAATTTATAGTCGTGGTCGGACTGTTTTTATGTGTTTCAAGACTTGAGTTATATTTTTGAAGGTTTTACACGACGTCTTGCTTTGTTTCCTGGAAATATACCTTGTGTGAAAGCTTGTTTCGAATGTTCGAGAGTGGGGTCGTCTCATTATTTGTACGGAAGTCAGGTTTGACCGTGTGACCGAGAAATGTTCGTGAAGTATTGACAAAAAAAAATTTCCGTTTGGAAGTTTTGAATAGTTTTTGATAGACTGCTTTTTCCTAAGATTTCTGTTTTTGGGTTATACAATAGATGTTTCATTCGTACTTGGGTATTTCCGGATGCATATTGCGATGTTTATGCGATAAAAGATGTATATGCAAGACTTTCTGGAAATCCTTATTGTTTTTTCTTATTATCAATAGAATTTAAAAATGTCGAGTACAAGAGCGAATATTCAAAATTGTAGGAGTATACGAGTTTATGTATACGTACCCACTCTCCCCCCTTTTAAGAGAGGGGGATAGATGAACTCGTTTTTTACTGAGCTGCCTACGTGCTCCTTTCGGGGATCAGGCCATCTCATAGTTCAGTTAGCGCCGTGAGTGTGTTTACTCAGATGTTGCGCCTGCATCGATCACCTTAGTTGTAGCTAGATTGACGTCTTCTTTCGGATTTATTTCCTCCAGTTGGGTCAGAGTGTTGGGCTCAGAAACTTGCGGTTGGTGTCTGAAACCGTTGCTTGAGTAGACGATGTCGAACCGTCTTTCTTTGATATCTAACTCTTAATTATACAAGTGATGTTTGACATTTGATAAAACGTCAATTCCGTTTTGCATCGAACCGACCTCCATTTAATGTTCATGTTTCAGTTTAACCAAAATCAGTTTAATTTTGAAATTGAAGCCATATATAACATCCCCATTTTTTTTTACTCAATAACATCCCCATTTTTTTTACTCAATAACATCCCATTTTTCTCAATTCCTTTTTTTACTCAATAACATCCCCATTTACGAACCTATATGTTTAAAACCAAACATATTATTTTAGAATATACCTATTTATAACATAGTATAGGTTGAAAATACACAAACTGGTTTACTATACGTACTGATACATACATCTATATATATATATATATATATATATTATCATAGTATTCTAATGTTTGTGGAGTATTTATACAAACAAGTTAAAAAATTAATGATTTAAAGTTCTAAAGATACTTTAAGCCTTTTGTTTAACAAGATATCTAGATTCATGAAAATTAAAATTTATACTTTCTATATTTCCGTGAATGATCTAATTTCTATGTATATCCTGTGTGGTAAATGTGGTAAATCTCGATAGCTATTATAGCATTTCTTCCCATTTATTAAGGAGCTATTATCATACTCCTGTATATTAAGCATTATAAATATAGTAAATGTTATGATATATTTATTGAGAATCTAAAATATAAGAAATTTTTGGTGATGTCAAAAAAATGTTGGTTTGAATTCAGATCGGTTCAAGTACCATAATTTAAATACTCGTAAAATACATGTAATTTTCATATACGTAATTGATCCAGGTAGATTCGGGTATTTAAGATCCGAAGTACAAGTAAACCCAAAAAATATATGAAATCCAAAATATACTTGAAAATCCAAATAAATACACAAAATAAATTCAAATATTCAAAAACCCCGGATTTTTACCTAAAATCTGATTCGAGAAACAAAAACATATCCAAAATTTAATCTGAATACCAAATCTATATTTTTTCAAAATTTAAATTTTACCCAAAAACCTGAAGCTGTAACCGAAAACCCAACCTGAAACTGAAAAGAATATTAGTAATACCAAAAACGTATAAGAAATACCCAAACATACCTAATATAAAGAAAATTCGAGTACTTTGGATATCTGATCGAATCTCGGTATGATCAGGACCATAATCCAAAACCTGTATGTCAAAAATAACCAATAAATACTTTGTCCTCGGACCGAACCAATATTTGCACAGACCTAAAGAGTTACATAAAAATGTACATACAAAATTCTAAATAAAATAATTTATAAATTATATAATTCTTAAAAATACTCTGCTTTGATATGTTATGATTTTGTAACGTAATAATCTACAATATCCCAAAATACTTATTCATATCAAAGTTTTTTGTGGATTATAAAAACACTTCTTAACACATGGATCAAAATCTAGTCAATCATTAAAAGTTATCCCACAAAAAAAAGTCAATTGATTCTGTTTTAATAAA
>CAJHQP010011354.1:0-15443 GCA_905132765.1 Moricandia arvensis
CCAATCTAGGCATGATAATCCTTATAAATACTCACTAGAAAGAATCAATCATCGGAATTCCCCAAGTCCATCAGGAACTATGAGATCCGGTAATACCTCTCAAACCAAGGCCATGGAGGAATTCCCACCAAACCGGCCAAGGCCGAGGTTTGTCTTATGAGTCTGAACCCATAGACTCGGACAGAATATAGATGAAGTAATAGAAATACAAAGACAAGACAGAAAGGATGCTTCCAACACAATCGTCCCCACACACACCGAACCGGCCTTAGCCGTGGTGAAGGACAATGAACCATGGATAGCATCACTGACCTTTGGAGTTTGTTCCTCAGGAACCGGCGTCATCTCCTTCTCCTTTTCCTTCTCCAGATCCTTCTGACGTGATCCCATGCCTTGCCCCGGTTAGTCTTGCTCCGGTAACCCCTTTGGTCGGATACTTCTCTTCACGGACCGTCTCTCCTTCTCTTGTTCTCTCTGTTACGATTTTGCCAGGGCTTCGCCTGAATGTTCTGATGCCTTTGTCGAAGTCAGAGACCCTCTATTTATAGAGAAACTCGATGCCAACTTCCTTTAGGCGAACCGGTACGAGAGAGAGAGAAACGGACGAACGGTTGCCCTTGGCACCGTTTCGCTTATATCCGACTAACTGCCCCTTTGGGACAGTTCTTAGGCACGGAGGGAACCTTCCCTTCCCTTGTGGGACGTCCCAGACTAACAGGCAAGGCCTTGGTCCCACCGTCACATATTTCACATATGTACGGACCGTCGGACCAGTCCGGGTAACCGTCCAGCTCGACTAGTCTGGCCCGGACCCGAACACTCCACCGAGGTGAGATGAGCTTCCTCCTAGCTGTCCCAGCTGACCTAGCTAGTCCATCAGCTCCAGTGAGCTGGACAACCTCAAGTGAGCTGACCACACTCTTAATCCAGCTGAACGAGCTTGACCCGGACCACGTCCAGCTTCCGGTTCACTCGTCCAGCTCCCCTTTACTTCCTTCCTTCTTCTGATGATTAAGTATTCATGTTCTGAATCACTTAACCATCTATCCGGACCATGATACACCTGATTTCAGGTCAGACGACCTGCCTTGGTGCGTCCCCATGTACCACGGTCCGTCCCACGGTCCTATCGAGGATCGGGGACATGACAAGTCTCCCCCACCAACAATGGATTCGTCCCCGAATCCAAGTTAGGGATCTCATCATGATAAAACTGATTGTACCAATCTGGGTACTCAGCTTTCATCCTCGCCTCCGTTTCCCAAGTGATTAGGTCTTTACCATTGTAATCCCACACCACTTTAACCATGGGAACGGTCTTCTTTCTCATTGCCTTCTCTGATCGATCCACGATCCGAACCGGCCTTGTCTCTAAGGTTAGGTTCTTACCCAGATCATCAGGAATCTCAGGCAACACAATCTCCTTATCCGTCAGGCACTTCCGGAGTTGAGACACATGGAATACATTGTGGAAAGCATCCATCTTGGACGGCAAGTCCAACTTGTAAGCCACTGCTCCCACTCGTTCAATAATCCTGAACGGACCCAAGTACCTTGGACCCAATTTCTTCCTTCCAGAAATCCTGGTCCTACCTTTGAAAGTAATCATCTTGAGATACACAAGATCTCCCACTTCAAATTCCAAGTGCTTCCTACGCTTGTCAGCATAACTCTTTTGTCGATCCTGAGCCGCCTTCATATGGTCCTTGACCATACGAATTTTCTCAGTGGTTTCTTCCACAATCTCAGGACCCAACATACTACGCTCCCCCACTTGGGTCCAGCATAGAGGTGTCCTGCAAGGTCTTCCATACAAAGCCTCATATGGTGACATACCAATGCTTGTATGAAAACTATTGTTGTACGCAAATTCCACCAAAGGTAAGTGTCTCTCCCAAGACTCACCCCAGTCTAAGACACATGCCCTTAGCATATCCTCTAAGGTCTGGATCGTCCTTTCAGACTGTCCATCCGTTTGAGGATGATATGCTGTACTCATGTTTACTCTGGTTCCCAAAGCTTTCTGAAAAGCTTGCCAGAAGTAAGATGTAAACCTCGGATCCCTATCTGAGACAATACTTGCTGGAACACCATGCAACCGTACTATCTCATCCAAGTAGATCCTTACAATCTCATCTACTCCATACCCTTTACGTATAGGTAGGAAGTGTGCTGACTTAGTCAGTCGGTCTACCACGACCCACACTGCATCCTTCTTGTTCCGAGTGGTTGGGAATCCTGTCACAAAGTCCATTGTGATGTGATCCCACTTCCACTCCGGTATAGGCAGATTTTGAAGTAGGCCACTGGGAACTTGATGTTCAGCCTTGATGAGTTGACAAGTGGAACACTTTGCAACCCACTCAGCTACATCCGTTTTCATCCTCACCCAATGGTAATACCTCTTCAAATCTCTATACATCTTATTCAATCCTGGATGGATTGAAAACTTAGACTTATGAGCTTGCCTCATAATCTCTTCCTTTAGTTCCTTATTATTAGGAACACTGATCCTGCCATTGACCAAGATGGTACCATTACTAGCCGTTTGGTACTCAGTCTTGTCATTGGCAGCAACCTTCTTCAGGTTTTCATCCAAGCCTTGTGCTTGTCGGATCCTGGTAAGGAGATCGGCCTGGTTCACTGCCTCCAACCCCAGGGGTTCTTCCTGACCCGTGAGAGTATCCAGGCGCAGTGAACGTACCACCCCTTCCAGCTCATCAGCTTCCCTTTCCGCAGACACATCAGCCCTTCTACGACTCAATGCATCGGCTACTAGGTTAGCCTTACCCGGATAGTAAGTTATGTCCAGATCATAATCTGCAACAAACTCCATCCACCTCCTCTGCCTAAGGTTTAATTCAGGCTGAGTGAAGATATACTTAAGACTCTTGTGGTCTGTAAGTATCTGCACCTTTGCTCCATAAAGATAAGATCTCCATATCTTTAAAGCAAATACCACAGCTGCCATTTCCAGGTCATGGGTCGGATAATTTCCCTCATGCTTTCTCAACTGTCGAGAAGCATAGGCTATTACCTTCCCTTGCTGTGTGAGGACACATCCTAGTCCTGTGATAGATGCATCCGTGTATACTACATAAGGCTGATCTGCCTCAGGCAGCACCAATACCGGAGCACTTGTTAACATGTCCTTCAGTGCGGAGAAACTCTCCTCACACTGGTCCGACCATGCAAACTTCACATCCTTCCCGGTTAGTTGTGTCATGGGTCGAGCCACACTTGCAAATCCCTTCACAAACTTCCGGTAATAACCAGCCAACCCCAGGAAGCTCCTGACTTCCGTAGCATTCCTTGGTTGAGGCCACTCACGTATACACTTGATCTTTTCTGGATCAACTGATACACCCTTGTCTGACACTATGTGTCCAAGGAACCCAATGCTTTTCTGCCAAAAACTACACTTGCTCAACTTAGCAAAGAGTTTCTGCTCCCTCAAGCGTTCCAATACTGCCCGGAGATGCCTTTCATGATCTTCTTTGGTCTTTGAATACACGAGTATATCATCAATGAAGATGATCACAAACTCATCCAAGTATTCTCTGAACACCCCATTCATCATGTTCATGAAAGCAGCCGGTGCATTAGTCAATCCGAACGGCATCACTACGAACTCAAAGTGACCATACCGCGTCCGGAAGGCAGTCTTCTGGATATCATTAGGCTCAATCGGAATCTGATGATATCCAGAGGCCAAGTCCACTTTGGAGAACCACTTGGCTCCCCTGAGTTGATCCAACAACTCATCAATCCGAGGCAACGGGTACTTGTTCTTCACAGTGACCCGGTTCAGCCCCCGATAGTCAATGCACAACCTAAAGCTTCCATCCTTCTTTTTCACAAAGAGGACTGGTGCTCCCCAAGGTGACACACTAGGACGTATAAAGCCCTTATCCAACAACTCCTCCAGTTGTTTCTTTAGCTCGGCCATCTCGGCAGGAGCCATGCGGTACGGACTTTTGGACAATGGAGCCGTTCCTGGTTCCAGTTCAATTCTGAATGGATCAGCCCTATCAGGGGGAACACCCTGTAGCGGTCTGAACACATCCCCAAATTCACTAACCAACGGTATTCCATCCGGGTCACCACCCCCCACGCACTCCTTAGTGGTGATGGTAGCCAAATAGGCCTCACAACCATCCAACAGCATCCTTTCCGCACGGAGTGCTGAGACCACTTTCAACCCAGGAGTCGAACACAATCCTTGGAACCAGACCGGACGACCACACCCTGTTTCAAACTGCACCCTACCCCGGTGACAATTCAGAGTGGCCCGATGCTTTCCAAGCCAGTCCATACCCAATATCACTTCATGATTCTCAAGGGGGACCACAATCAGATCTACAGGCAACTTCCTGTCCGTGATCAATACCGGGATACCCTTCACCAGCCCAAGTGAGTTCATAACATGGCCACCAGCCCCTCTCACTTTGCAGGGTTCATTCCCATCACTCAATTGGAATAATCCCTTTCCAATCATTCCTGGACTCACAAAACTATGTGTAGCTCCAGTGTCAAACAATACGTGTGTTTCCACACCACCAATACTTAAGGTTCCTACATACAAGGTCCATTCAAAGTATCTAAACCGTTCTAGATTCCATACCATGCAATCTACAAATTTAAAAGATCAAGTTTACAGAAACTATTTACCAGTGATCGATTGGAATTGTCCAGCCTCATCCGTGTCCTTGCACAGTTCGTACACCCTTGGTGCGGATGACTGGTTCCGGTTCTGGCTCGGCTTGCTCGACTCCCCACGACCCTTCTCCGAACCGGATGGGTTCTTGGGACAGTCCCTACGGTAGTGTCCCACCTTCCCACATCCATGACAAGTGGCTGAGCCACTGTTGGAAGCCGGGTTCGGACAGTCCCGAGCCGAATGGTCCATCTTCCCACAGCGGGTGCAAGCTCCCATGGCTTTCCAGCATTCCCCACCGTGACGTCTCCCACATTTAGAACACTCCGGCTTACCTCCTGAGGTCTTACCCTCATCAGCCGAGTCCCTCTTTCTCTTCCGGTCACCACCAGACCCGATTGTGGTCGTGTGGCTCCGTGGCTTCTGTTTGGCTTCCTCCGCAAGGTTAGCCTCAAGGATAGCCATCCTTTCCACCAGCTCAGACACGGTATGAAAGGTGCGGACAGAGCAGTAGGTCTTCAGTTCTGCCCTTAGGCCACGGATGAACCTACGAACCTGTACTGCCTCGTCCTCCAGCTCCCTTCCCACATACTTCCTGAGCCGGTTAAACTCCTCTTCGTACTCACGGACCGTCTTGCGACCTTGGGTCAAGTCCAAGAACTTAGCTTCCAAACGATCCCACGCCTCAGCAGGAAAGTACTTGTGGTTGAACTCAACCTCAAAATCAGCAAAACGATCAATGGTGCCATTGGTCCTCTTGTCCAGAGCCAACCACCAGTTGTGAGCATCACCTTCCAAGAAGTGGACTGCTATGTCCCTCTTGTACTCCTCGGGACAACGAGTAGAGCTGAAGTTACGAACCAGTCTACTCCTCCACTCGTCGGCCTCAATGGGATCCACACTTCCAGCAAAGTGTTTGGTACCCAACTTGGATATGTGCTCAAGTACCTTAAGGTAATCGACCATATGGACTCTTCTTCCTGGTGGATCGATCTCCACCACATCCGCGGTACGTCTGGTCCGCGTACCGGTAGTCCGTGTGGTCACACGACCTGGAGGATTAGCCTGACCCACAGACGAGTTCACCAACGGGGTGAAAGTCTGAGTCAGAGCAATTAGCTGATCACCCATGGCCTTCATGGCATCCAGGACATCCTTCAGGGATGGTTCCACCACAACGGCCTCGGGTTCAGTCCTTCCAGCACCCACACGGCCATCTAGATCACCCGGATCATCCTGATCCCCATGATCACCCGCGTGAGAGGACTCAGCATCCTCTTCCTGGATCATCATGTCCTGATCCTCAGGAATCTCCACACGTGGTTCACCAGGTAGGATTGGTCCCTGTGGCAATCCGGTTTCATTGGTTACCAGCCTTGCCACGGTAGGTAACACAAGCGTCTCAGTGACTTTCTCAGCCACCACCGTTCCGGATCCACCAGCAGCCTCCTTTCCTTTCCTAGTTTTCTTCCTTGTTCCCTTTGGACATGACAACACAACCAAGAGATTAGTTCATAACTGTGATTCCAAACCTCTACATGCCAAAGATAAAAACAAACAAGCAATCAACAAGGTTAGAACCCTTAGCCTCACCGTGAGTACCCATAGCCGAATGTGTGTGTGCACCATAACCCAAACAAGTCCTAGAATCAAGCATGCTCTGATACCAACTTGTAAGACCCGATCCTGGATTCCTTAATCCAACCGAACCGCAGTCTTACCTAAGATCATAAGTCAGTTCGTTTGGTTAAGTACCAATCCTAACTCATATTTTTCTAAGTGTTTTACACTGATTCGAGGTTCATTCAATCTACATGATCAATACACAGCGGAATAAGGCAAACGGTTTCTTATATATATAAAACAATGTAGTCATACAAATCATCCATTCGTTCATCATTCAATGCACACTAGGCTAGATCATATAACTAAGGTTGCACAATAGGCTACATAAATCCAATGCTACAAAAGACTTGTCTTCCACACACACATCCCATCCACGGCTAGGTTCCTCACGGTTCCTTGGCTTTCCCACGATCACCTTTGCTATCTGGATCCATCACAAAACACACACAAGTACTTGATTAGATTTATCAACCACAAAGCCAATCAATTACATGGATGGATCCTATCCTAGGCTATCAAACCATATCAGACCAGAAATCGGCCAACACAAATATACATGGGAAATACAATAAAATTCATGTAAACTCATGATAATTCACAACTAAGAGATCGGCCAAGTCGGATTCCCAAGAACCGGTCTCGATCATCAGGATCTCGACCTTGATTCACTAAACCGGACACGACCCAATCCCCTTAATCAATTCGATCAACACCCAATCTAGGCATGATAAATCCTTATAAATACTCACTAGAAAGAATCAATCATCGGAATTCCCCAAGTCCATCAGGAACTATGAGATCCGATCATACCTCTCAAACCAAGGCCATGGAGGAATTCCACCAAACCGGCCAAGGCCGAGGTTTGTCTTATGAGTCTGAACCCATAGACTCGGACAGAATATAGATGAAGTAATAGAAATACAAAGACAAGACAGAAAGGATGCTTCCAACACAATCGTCCCCACACACACCGAACCGGCCTTAGCCGTGGTGAAGGACAATGAACCATGGATAGCATCACTGACCTTTGGAGTTTGTTCCTCAGGAACCGGCGTCATCTCCTTCTCCTTTTCCTTCTCCAGATCCTTCTGACGTGATCCCATGCCTTGCCCCGGTTAGTCTTGCTCCGGTAACCCCTTTGGTCGGATACTTCTCTTCACGGACCGTCTCTCTTCTTGTTCTCTCTGTTACGATTTTGCCAGGGCTTCGCCTGAATGTTCTGATGCCTTTGTCGAAGTCAGAGACCCTCTATTTATAGAGAAACTCGATGCCAACTTCCTTTAGGCGAACCGGTACGAGAGAGAGAAAACGGACGAACGGTTGCCCTTGGCACCGTTTCGCTTATATCCGACTAACTGCCCCTTTGGGACAGTCTTAGGCACGGAGGGAACCTTCCCTTCCCTTGTGGGACGTCCCAGACTAACAGGCAAGGCCTTGGTCCCACCGTCACATATTTCACATATGTACGGACCGTCGGACCAGTCCGGGTAACCGTCCAGCTCGACTAGTCTGGCCCGGACCCGAACACTCCACCGAGGTGAGATGAGCTTCCTCCTAGCTGTCCCAGCTGACCTAGCTAGTCCATCAGCTCCAGTGAGCTGGACAACCTCAAGTGAGCTGACCACACTCTTAATCCAGCTGAACGAGCTTGACCCGGACCACGTCCAGCTTCCGGTTCACTCGTCCAGCTCCCCTTTACTTCCTTCCTTCTTCTGATGATTAAGTATTCATGTTCTGAATCACTTAACCATCTATCCGGACCATGATACACCTGATTTCAGGTCAGACGACCTGCCTTGGTGCGTCTCCATGTACCACGGTCCGTCCCACGGTCCTATCGAGGATCGGGGACATGACAGTAAGAATCTTGAATGTGGACTCATAAATCAGCTGGCACTTCATCACCCCGATACGGTTGAATCAATAGTACGCATAGGAGTTATGAGATGAGAGAAGTTATGCCCACTTTAAACCGAAGTGATTCCAGTTTACCCTGTTTGGAGATTTGGCAATTTCTTCTTGATACTAATCAAACAGAATGAATCACGATGTAAGAAGCTTGATTTGGACTCATAATCAGTGTAGAATCACCCTGAAGTTGAATCAAGATCATAGGAGTTATGATGAAGAAGTTATCCCACTTTTAACCGAAGTGATTCCAGTTTACCCTGTTTGGAGATTTGGCAATTTCTTCTTGATACTAATAAAACCAGAATGAATCACGATGTAAGAAGCTTGATTTGGACTCATAATCAGTGTAGAATCACCCTGAAGTTGAATCAAGATCATAGGAGTTATGATGAAGAAGTTATCCCACTTTTAACCGAAGTGATTCCAGTTTACCCTGTTTGGAGATTTGGCAATTTCTTCTTGATACTAATAAAACCAGAATGAATCACGATGTAAGAAGCTTGATTTTGGACTCATAAATCAGTGAGAATCACCCTGAAGTTGAATCAAGATCATAGGAGTTATGATGAAGAAAGTTATCCCACTTTTAACCGAAGTGATTCCAGTTTACCCTGTTTGGAGATTTGGCAATTTCTTCTTGATTCTAATCAAACCAGAATGAATCACGATGTAAGAAGCTTGATTTGGACTCATTAATCAGTGTAGAATCATCCTGAAGTTGAATCAAGATCATAGGAGTTATGATGAAGAAGTTATCCCACTTTTAACCGAAGTGATTCCAGTTTACCCTGTTTGGAGATTTGGCAATTTCTTCTTGATACTAATAAAACCAGAATGAATCACGATGTAAGAAGCTTGATTTGGACTCATTAATCAGTGTAGAATCACCCTGAAGTAGAATCAAGATCATAGGAGTTATGATGAAGAAGTTATCCCACTTTTAACCGAAGTGATTCCAGTTTACCCTGTTTGGAGATTTGGCAATTTCTTCTTGATACTAATAAACCAGAATGAATCACGATGTAAGAAGCTTGATTTGGACTCATTAATCAGTGTAGAATCACCCTGAACTTGAATCAAGATCATAGGAGTTATGATGAAGAAGTTATCCCACTTTTAACCGAAGTGATTCCAGTTTACCCTGTTTGGAGATTTGGCAATTTCTTCTTGATACTAATAAAACCAGAATGAATCACGATGTAAGAAGCTTGATTTGGACTCATAAATCAGTGTAGAATCACCCTGAAGTTGAATCAAGATCATAGGAGTTATGATGAAGAAGTTATCCCACTTTTAACCGAAGTGATTCCAGTTTACCCTGTTTGGAGATTTGGCAATTTCTTCTTGATACTAATAAAACCAGAATGAATCACGATGTAAGAAGCTTGATTTGGACTCATAAATCAGTGTAGAATCACCTGAAGTTGAATCAAGATCATAGGAGTTATGATGAAGAAGTTATCCCACTTTTAACCGAAGTGATTCCAGTTTGCCCTTTTTGGAGATTTGGCAATTTCTTCTTGATACTAATAAAACCAGAATGAATCACGATGTAAGAAGCTTGATTTGGACTCATAAATCAGTGTAGAATCACCCTGAAGTTGAATCAATATCATAGGAGTTATGATGAAGAAGTTATCCCACTTTTAACCGAAGTGATTCCAGTTTACCCTGTTTGGAGATTTGGCAATTTCTTCTTGATACTAATAAAACCAGAATGAATCACGATGTAAGAAGCTTGATTTGGACTCATAAATCAGTGAGAATCATCCTGAAGTAGAATCAAGATCATAGGAGTTATGATGAAGAAGTTATCCCACTTTTAACCGAAGTGATTCCAGTTTACCCTGTTTGGAGATTTGGCAATTTCTTCTTGATACTAATAAAACCAGAATGAATCACGATGTAAGAAGCTTGATTTGGACTCATAAATCAGTGTAGAATCACCCTGAAGTTGAATCAAGATCATAGGAGTTATGATGAAGAAGTTATCCCACTTTTAACCGAAGTGATTCCAGTTTACCCTGTTTGGAGATTTGGCAATTTCTTCTTGATACTAATAAAACCAGAATGAATCACGATGTAAGAAGCTTGATTTGGACTCATAAATCAGTGTAGAATCACCCTGAAGTTGAATCAAGATCATAGGAGTTATGATGAAGAAGTTATCCCACTTTTAACCGAAGTGATTCCAGTTTACCTGTTTGGAGATTTGGCAATTTCTTCTTGATACTAATAAAACCAGAATGAATCACGATGTAAGAAGCTTGATTTGGACTCATAAATCAGTGTAGAATCACCCTGAAGTAATCAAGATCATAGGAGTTATGATGAAGAAGTTATCCCACTTTTAACCGAAGTGATTCCAGTTTACCCTGTTTTGGAATTTGGCAATTCTTCTTGATACTAATAAAACCAGAATGAATCACGATGTAAGAAGCTTGATTTGGACTCATAAATCAGTGGATAATCACCCTGGAAGTTGAATCAATATCATAGGAGTTATGATGAAGAAGTTATCCCACTTTTAACCGAAGTCATTCCAGTTTACCCTGTTTGGAGATTTGGCAATTTCTTCTTGATTCTAATCAAACCAGAATGAATAACGATGTAAGAATCTTGATTGGACTCATAAATCAGTGGATCATCACCCGAAGTTGAATCAATATCATAGGAGTTATGATGAAGAAGTTATCCCACTTTTAACCGAAGTGATTCCAGTTTACCCTTTTTTGGAGATTTGGCAATTTCTTCTTGATTCTAATAAAACCAGAATGAATCACGATGTAAGAAGCTTGATTTGGACTCATAAATCAGTGGATATCACCTGAAGTTGAATCATATATAGGAGTTATGATGAAGAAGTTATCCCACTTTTACCGAAGTGATTCCAGTTTACCCTTTTTGGAGATTTGCAATTTCTTCTTGATACTAATAAACCAGAATGAATCACGATGTAAGAATGCTTGATTTGGACTCAATAAATCAGTGGAGAATCACCCTGAAGTTGAATCAAGATCATAGGAGTTATGATGAAGAAGTTATCCCACTTTTAACCGAAAGTGATTCCAGTTTCCTTTTTGAGATTTGGCAATTTCTTCTTGATACTAATAAAACCAGAATTGAATCACGATGTAAGAAGCTTATTTGGACTTCATAAATCAGTGGATAATCACCCTAAAGTTGAATCAATATCATCAGGATTATGATGAAGAAGTTATCCCACTTTTAACCGAATGATTCCAGTTTACCCTTTTTGGAGATTTGGCAATTTCTTTCTTGATACTAATAAAACCAGAATGAATCACATGTAAGAAGCTTGATTTGGACTCATAAATCAGTGGATAATCACCCTGAAGTTGAATCAATATCATAGGAGTTATGATGAAGAGTTATCCACTTTTAACCGAAGTGATTCCAGTTTACCCTGTTTGGAGATTTGGCAATTTCTTCTTGATACTAATAAAAACCAGAATGAATCACGATGTAAGAAGCTTGATTTGGACTCATAAATCAGTGGAGTAATCACCCTGAAGTTGAATCAAATCATAGGAGTTATGATGAAGAAGTTATCCCACTTTTAACCGAAGTGATTCCAGTTTACCGTTTGGAGATTTGGCAATTTCTTCTTGATACTAATAAACAGAATGAATCACGATGTAAGAAGCTTGATTTGGACTCATTAATCAGTGGTAGAATCACCCTGAAGTTGAATCAAGATCATAGGAGTTATGATGAAGAAGTTATCCCACTTTTAACCGAAGTGATTCCAGTTTAGCCCTTTTGGAGATTTGGCAATTTCTTCTGATACTAATAAACCAGAATGAATCACGATGTAAGTGTTAGAAAATGAAGAACAAGAGTGAAGAACAGAAGTGAAGACAAGAGAGAGAGAGAACCGGTGGGAAGAAAAAAAAAAGAAAGAGAGAGGGATACTCGACAAGAGAGAGAGAGTAAGAAGGATCCTGATTTCTTGTTATATCTAGTCTGAGGCATACAATATAAATGAATAAGCTTTGGTGGCATACATAGACAATAAAGGAAACAATAAACTAATGGGGCACTGGTCGCGGCAGGGACTCTTGTGGTCTGGCGTAGTGGAAGGGGAAATGGACAGCTTCCATAACGGTCCATTCAACCTTAAATGGTAACATTGTGATTCTTCCATTTAAAATATCTTCTGCTCATCAAGCTCCATACGGATCTTGACTTTCTGAGATGATTCTAGGCGAGTTTGAAACTTCCTTGTCTTCCAAGGTAAGTTAGGTTGAGCCTTGGTAGCTTGAGATGCAAGTATGTCGGAATTCCTTGTCTTCAAGCTTAATGCACCTCCGAGTAACTTCCTCTCTTTATTCATCCTCTTTTATTCCTTGTGTCAAAATACTCCCCTCAAGGCCTTAGCCATAACATATGGTTAAGCTTGGAACTATAAGACCCCTCATTAAAATCCTTTTGTATGAAAACCCAATGGGATAAAAACATAGCAAAGGAAAAAGATGTAGGTTACTTCATAGCTAGGTGAGATGATCTAAAGATACGGTCTATGTAGTCCTAGTCTCGATGGATGGACTCACAGTACTTTGGTGCTTGCTCCCTATGATATGATGTCTGCTATTAATCTTCACTTCTTTGTGTAGCAAGGAAGAATCCACCCTTCTGTTCCACTGCCTGTCTCACTTTGTGCACATCACCTTCTAATGTGTCTAGTGTATATATTCTCTGTAGTTGATATGCTATATGTATGGCGCTCTGGTTATCAAAACAGTGCATTGGTGATTGGTGATCTTGTTCTAAACTTAAGTCTTATAGTTCTAATGTTGATCAGATGAGTTCACTTTGTAAGCTTCCTCATTGCCTATACTCTGTCAGCACTTGAGCAATGATATCTACTCTTTGTCTCTTTACTTTACCAAGTAACCAAGTTGCCTCGCCAATAAAGGTGCAATATGCAGTTGTAGACCTTCTGTCTATCTCTTATCACCAGTCCACTGCATCCAATATCCCATCAATTCTCTGTGCCTTTATTTGCCCATCCAACCTCTTTGGCCATGAGCTTCCTCAAGTATTCATGATCTCTTTCCATTCATGTTCCAATGATGCATCTTTATGGTGTTTGCATATGCTGGTGTACTTGGTTCCAGCATAAGCAGATGTCTGGTTTGTGATGGTGAGATATATCAGCTTCCAAGCTCTATTCTTCTTATTAGAGTTTGATAGTCCCAAATGACTCTCATTTCAATACTCTTACCCCTCATCGCAAGATCCTTGGTATCCTTCTTTCCAATGTGTTTTTGGCTTACTCTTCCTCCAAGTTTTCCTGCCTTCATTTAAGATCAGTGTGTACTTTCTTTGGGATATAGAAGAGCCCCTCTTTGATCGGCATTATTTTCTATCCCTGAAAGTACTTTACTCACCCAAATCTTTAATATCAAACGTAGACTTAAGAAAAGTTTTGGTTGAGATTGATACCTCCTTTATTATTCCTGTGACGATGATATTCATCTACATAGATTAAGTGATCAACCACAATTCCTTGCTGCTTCTGAAGGGTAAGAGTGAAGATCACTTCTGATTTTACATAACCTCTTCCATTAAGGGTTGTACTCAATTTGTGATACAGGCTCTTGGAAGACTGTTTCATCCAAGATGCCTTCTTTCAATCTCTAAGACATTACCCGGGTTGAAAACTCTTCATACCAGGGGTTGGTCTCATGTAATCCTAATCCTCAGTTCTCCTTGGAAGGGGAAAGCATTTCTGGACATCCATTTTGCTTCACAAGTTCCACTCTAGTTATATCTGCCAGGAGATGTAGAATCTTATAGTGTGAAGCTTAGCTACTGGTGCAAATGTATCCTAAATAGTCTTTCTCCTTATAGGACTTGCAGTAATATCCTCTTGCACAGCCTTGTCTTCTTCTTTCTGGCTTTCCAATTAGCTAAGGTACTTGATGGTGAAGAGCAAGCGACTTGTTACTGCTTTCTTGCTTTGGGAGCTCAGTTTCTACCTAAGTATCATTCTTGATCATGGACAATCTCATCTCGCACTGAATCTCTCACTCATCCAGTTTTCATTGCATCTTCATAGGTCCTTTGGAATGTATTCATGTCCATCAGGTTACTCGAATGAAGACCACATGTTCTGTGGATAAATGGCCAAGGAACAGGTTTTGCTTGTGTAGGGTGAAGCCACTGCATTGCTATTGAAGTAAACCCTAGTGTTGTCCAATTGGATGGATCTTTTCTCACTCTAGTGCTTCTTCTCAATGGTTGAATGTGATGCTCCTCTTACCACTGCATCTTCCTGTCTTTGGTTCTTCACCACATTGATCTTCACAAGGCTGTTCAGGCTCAAGTCCATCCTTGATCATGTGTTGTAATCTGAATCAGCTTTGTTGTGGTTCAAAGGTTCATTGCCCTCAGGATCAGGATGAAATGTCTCCCAGCATCTTCTTCAGAGACTGGAGGTATAAGAGAAGGTGTGGTGTAGCTTCTCTGCGACCTGGTTTTGACAGGCATTAGGTGTTACAGCCCAGCTTTCTCCAGTATGATTACTGGATTGGTACTGCCCCTAGCTGAAGGTCCATACGTGAGAGATCTAAGGTCTCCAACTCCTTCCAGCATAGTACCCTTGGGATTCCACAAACTTTACATCTTATGACCATAGTATTTTAGATCTGGTGAGATTGATACCCTTTCTGTGTGGTTGGAGTAACCTATAACATAGCCTTAACACTCTTGGGATCACAGCTTGTTTAATACTGTTCACCTGGTGTCAAGACAAAGCACACACAAAAAAGAGTTGATTCAATTGGAGGTTATATATTAGTATTCATCTGAAAGGAGAGAGGCATCTTGGAGGACTTTTGTTGGGATTTTTTCTGAATTGATCAGTAGCATGAGGCAGCATCTCCCAAAACCTCTTGGGACATTCGGTGTGGAACATCATCGCTTCTTAGCAACCTAATAAGAATGCGATTCTTCCTTTCAGCCACTCCATTTTTGTTTGGTGTGGTATGGGAAAACTTGTTTGCTGTATGATCCCATGTTTTGCTAAGTGGGTGTTTGAAGGCATGGCTAGTGGTATTCTCCCCATTAATCAGACCTATAAAATTTTGATCCCTTAGAGTTGAATGGTTAGTTACATAGTTTGGAAGTTTACTAAAAGCTTCTAAAACTCTATCTTACTTTGATCAATGGTGAGCCAAGTAATACTTTGATTTCTCCTAGAATGTAAACAAAATATTTATGG
>CAJHQP010011355.1:0-15442 GCA_905132765.1 Moricandia arvensis
CATGTGATTAGAAATTTTTTTAAAATGTTTGTTGTGGTTCAGATGAAGGAATGCATCTTAAAGGGGCAACCTTGCACAGTGCAGATACTAAAGTTACAGGTTGAAGATTTGTATTCTCCTTCAAAAACAGTTTGTAGGAGAGAGTTCTTGTTTGTTTTTGTCTGATCATTTTATGGTTTTTAATCAGTAACAGAAAAGATAAGAGCACGTTCTGGAATCTTCTTCACATATCACCAGTTCGTAATGCTTTCAAGGCAAGGTAAATCCTATTGTTTTGTATTGGCATGGCCTCGTTTATATACATACACAATGTTATGGTTGTCCGGATATGGAAGAAACAACAAAAACGCAGTTTAACTTCCCACTACAGTTTTGGTTTCGAGTTGATTATGGCTTTTGTTTAGAATTAAATCGAATTCGACATCAATACATGTCACATTTTTTTGTTTGTTTGTGGTCACTTCACTACATGTAACACTGTGAGTGGGGCTGTGAGTTTTAAAAGATAAAATAGCTCGCAGTTTAAAAAGCATTTTGACTTTGGGAGTTCAGTGATTCTGATTTTTGCTCTGTTTTCTTTTGTCCATATTGGTTTCAGACAGCATATTTTGTAGGTGTTCAGGTGGAAGCAAGTTGCAGAGATTCTGGAAAGTAAAGAGCTGAGACCGGAGACAAAGCAGCTGAGTGTGGTTGGTGCGGTTGAGTTGCTGTCAGGAGCTCTTTCATGGTGTCTTGCTGATAATACAATAAAGAAAATGCATATATAGAGTGAATTATGAAATGAATTCGATGTAACATCTCTAGAAATTATTATTGTACATGAACATAAAAGTCTTCTATTTGAGATATCATTATAGCTTTGGTTGAAAATAGAGAGATGGTAATTAGGAAAAAGAATGATTGTATGTACAATTTGTTTTGCAAAACGTTTTTATTTGGTTAAAAGTTTTAACAGATACCACTGTAAAGAGAAGTTAAGTCAGGAAGAATAATGACCAAGGATCTTGGAGGTGACACCGAGTCTTTCAGCCTCTTTTCACTTTAGTTCATGGGACACTTTTTATGATATGAGATCCATGAAGCAACATCTGAGAATCAAAATACATATACATTTACAGTGTAGTTTATACTAGCTTTATATACATAAATTATCTAAGCTGCGTTGACAAACAACTAAGCGCAAGTTAGAAATTAAATACAGCTAAGCTTTGGTTTAATAAATTAATACATCTAATAAGTTTGAAGTTAATTAGTACCGCCTCTGTTTTATAAGTAGTCGTCATTCTACACATTTTCTTTTGTTATCTAAGAAACATCACTTTAGATTCTAGTGCAAATTATATTTATTTTCAACTTAAAATTAAATTATAAACTACATTGATTTTATAAATAATTTTATTTATTTCAAATACTATTTGTGAAATATGTGTTAATTAATAACAAGTTAATATATTTCAATTAATTTACTAATATGTGTGAAAAATGTTAAAATAACATTTTTATGAAACATAGAGAGTATAAATTTATATGGAGAGCTATCATTGGTTGCATATGTTTTTTTAGTTTACTCTGTTATCCTTGCATTGTTTAGATGATATAAAATGTTAAAAACGATTAACTATATCACTTTTATAGTTTCAAAAAATAAAAAACTATATCACTTTTACTTCATGTCTAGAGATCACTTGGCAGAGATCTTATGTTGAATAGTTTGGCAAACATATCACTTGTCAGAGATCTTATGTCAGTTCGATCATTGCTTGCTACGTATATTCTTCTTCTTTTTTTACAAAAAAAAAAAAAAAAAACATAACTGAGTAACTTGTAACCCGACGCTTGTATACTCAGATATCATCCGAAAGGAATACGAAAAAGGGCTATAACTGGGCTTCCTACAAAGTAATGGGCTTTTACAGTAAAGCCACGTTGACAGGAAAAAAAGAAATGAAAAAAAGAAAATGGAGATGCGGGGTATCGATCCCTGTGCCTCTCGCATGCTAAGCGAGGCGCTCTACCATCTGAGCTACATCCCATTGCTTGTCCTACGATGATTTAACTATATAATTAATAGTTAAGTTGGTTCTTGAGGGGAACAGGGTCACTTACCTACGATGAATGTCAGTATGAAGAACGGGCACATGAAGAGACAGCTACAATCTCATGCTTTAAGAACTTTTTCCCAAAGGACTAGCTTTAATCCAAAATCAAATAAGGGGGTTATTCAATTAAACATTTAAAATCAAATGTTATATTTTGTAATTAATTAGATTTTAAACATTAAAAATAGTTTTAGTTGGGTGAATTATTAAATCTCTAGAGTATAGCAAAGAAAGCTTACAAGACCAAGAGACCTTACCGTTTGAGATTGCTTACGTTGCATGGTTAATTTTAAGATAAACAAATAAGTACATATTATATATACATGCGGAGGAGGTCCATCACACATATAAGAATACAGTCGAAAATGTGAAAAACCAGTTACAAGAAAAACATACTAATATATTTCAGTATTTCACAATCCCAAATAAAATCACCAGCTAAAGTCTTGAAACAAAGTATAAAACTAAAACCCACCAAAACTCTAAAGAAAATAACATGTTCTAAAAAAAATAGTAGAAATAAAAATAAGAGAAATTCTGGAGAAATACATTTACATGAGATTTTAATTTGAAAACTACATCATTTTTTTTTTGAAAACTACAATTTTATATACGTAAATTGACTAAACTATCCAATCTGAATATTTAAAATTGTTTTTATATATTTTAGTTATCATAATTTTTTAAAAAATATTTAAACTAACAAACTCAATCAAAATAAAATTATTTTATTTTTAACATAATATTATTAATCTGTAAAATAACTATGCTATCTTTATTTTATGGCTTGCTTCCTCACTAACTCATTGGTTGCAATCCATCACCATTATCTTATAAATTCTATCCAAGCAGTTTTTGCTTTAATTTAATTCCCAAATTATATTTTTGTGAAAAATCCAAAATCTGCTTTTCATAACTGCAAATTATAATTCTAAAATATCTAAACACAAAATATACTTTATGAGATCATGCAATAGCTAGCGACTATCCACAACAGAATATCATAAATGATCATATATATGCAATGAAATGTAAGCATGTATTAAACTACATGAAATGGTCATAAAGCAGCATGAAATCATGGAATGCTAGAAATCTCGAATGTATGAGGAATAATTTTTTTGCAGTCGTTTTTTATAGTGAAATTGTGAACGTATTTTGTATAATTTTTTGGTTATATAGTTTTTTTTTTTAAAACTGAATTTATTTTTGTAAAGCTACATCTTCAAATATTTCAGAAAAACTATTTGTTTGTTATTTTCAGTTATTAACACGTGTTTATTTCATAACATAAATAATTTCAAATTTAATTTGTTTTTACTTTAGCTCTAAATCAAAATTAGGATAAATATCACTTTCTTATACAAGAAAGTGTAGTTTTGAAAACCAAAAAAAAGCAAGGTGTATGTTTCAAATTTAAAATCCTAAATAGAGTATTTTTCAAATTATCCAAAAAAACAAACAAATTAAGTTGATAACAAACAACCAAAAGCTTAGTTAAGTGAAGTGCAATAGTTAAAGTTACTTTCGCCTGACAACGAACTCAATCTGACCCTCATGTGTTTCTTCCAACTTGGTCCATATAAAAGCGTTTGTCATTCCAAACAACTTTATGATGAAAATGGTCACCTTTTATGTTTATTTTATCATTCCTCTGCACTCAGAACATGCTTCATATTTGAGAAACAATATCAAACTAAGAAAGTCCACGTTCTCCGGTACAAGGGGAAGACCACTCTTTAAACAGATTTTTCCAAATATCTGGTTAAAAACTTGACGATAGCTCAACGGAAGGTTAATCATGTGATAAAGGAAAAATAAAAACATATAAATACGAGAAACAATCATTTGATATCCAACATGATATGATTCGTTCAATTCATACCCAATTTATATGATTGTGTAAAAACGTACCCGAACTTTTAGAAAATTCAAACAACATACCTACTGTTTACTTTTTGAGCGAAACGATACCTCAATCGCCACATCATCTAATTTTGTTGATGTGGATACTAGGTAAGCTAATTTTGCTGACGATGATACCACATATATAATAATATTTTTTGAATAAATAAAAATAGTTATTTTATAAAAAAAAGTTTTTAGTAGAAAATGTAAATGATTATAATTTTTAATAGTTTATAATTTTTTTTACTATTTAGTAAAATTAACAAAACTTAATTAAATAATAATTTTTAAAGGTATATTCGTATATAATGTTTCATCATATCCTAATATCGTTTTTATAAGAGTTATATATGTGTTGTAATGATTTAAATTCAATGTAGTGTTGCAATGTGTTACTCTCGATTAATCTTGGTTATGTGTTTACATTTAATAGGTTTAGGTTAACATATGAAAAAATTTTAATCTCCTAACACAAAATTATTCACACAAGTACATAATCGATCTAAAAGTTGTTATACAAGTACATAACCAAGATTAACATAAGTGTAATTAATAGAATCCAAACATTATGACGAATATACGCCTTATATAAGATTAAAATTTTATTATTTAATTAAGTTTTGTTAATTTTACTAAATAATAATAATTATAAACTGTCAAAAAAAAATTATAACATTTTACATTTGCTTAAAAATATTAACAAAACAACCATTTTTGTTTTTTTAAAAAATATTATTATATATGTGTCATTCTCGTTAATAAAATTAGCTTATGTAGCATACACATCAACAAAATTAGATGATGAGGCGGCGTCTGAGTATGATTTCGCCCAAAAAGTAAATAATAGATATGTTATTTGAATGTTTTGAAAATTTGGATATGTTTTTGCACAGTCATATAAGTCGGATATAAATTGAAACATATCACAATATGTTGAATATGAAATGACCGTTTTCCTATAAAACACACAGTGGTGACAACATTTATTACAAAGCTCTATATAAACATCATCTTGTTGTTTCCAAAGACAACACCATCTTTTTGACAAAACGCTCGGTTGCTGCAGCTTCTTTTTTTGGAAGCAATGACCAGCCCTGTTGGTTAGTTAACGACCAAGATCAGCGATCAAAATCCCTTCATTATTTTCTCTCCATTGCATTGACACAAGCCCTGTTGTGTCGCAGCGTTTGTTTAACAGGACAACATTCTCCACCAATAAATCATCAGGCAATTCATTGAGATTTCTTATATAACTTATTAACCTTCCTAGATTCACAGAGACTTTATTATTTGTTTGAAAATCAAATCAAGTTTCGTGTCAAACCTTAATTCCTTCTCCTATCACGGCCAAAACCCTAATTTACAGAGACTTTATTCTATTTGTTTTCTCTTGGAAAGGAAGTTAGATACATTGAATAACTTTACATACATAGGAACAATAAAAATTGGGAATATAGTTGGATTACAGAATGGCTTGACAGACCCGTTAAAACAGTAAAAAAATATGAAAAATGGAGATGTGGCCTATCCCCGTAGCTCTCCGCATGCTAAGCGAACGCTTACCATCTGAGCTATATCCCCAAATGGTGAAACTAATATCGTAACAATTATAAACTCATTATTTGGTAATTACTGAAACGTTTGTAATTTCCTCTGCCTTACAATGTACACGATGCTAAGAATAAATACAACAAGGTTGTTTAACAGATCCACTAAGTTAGGGGTGAGGTAAAGCTGATCCAAGAATATATGAGAGTTTCGTTTGGCATATTCTTTCACCCTCCCTCAGTCTTATCGTTTGGCGTTCTAACGGAAAGACTGTCTCGAAACTCATTGAATAGAGAAGTTGGTAGGCCATTTTTTAATATATCTGAGAACTAAGATGAGGATGGAACGTGAAGAACTCTAACTTGACCCATTGCAACCTTCTCATGAACAAAGTGAATGTCAATTTCCACATGTTTTATTCTTTGATGCTTGACCGGGTTGTTTGAGAGATAGACAACAATGATATTGTCACAGTAAACCAGTGTGGCTGTAGAAATCGAGCATTTGAGGTCTAGAAATAGGTTGTGTATCCAACAAGTTTCAGCAACTACATTGGCCACTCCCTTGTACTCTGATATTGTAATGCTCCGACCAAGCTTCGATACAGTGTGGGATCACTAATTTTATCCCCTCCGTCTTGGGAAAGTTTGGTCTTTATGTCCACCGGAGTGCTTATCGGGTTTACAGTCGTGCATTGAAGCTCTAATCAATATTTCTTTTGCGTAACCGGCTTGGCTTAACAACATCCCTTTGTCATTGTAATCGATCTTAATGCCCAGAAAAAAATTAAGGATACCATCATCTGTCATATCGAATTCTTTCTTGAGGAGAGAGGTGATATGGTGAGGCAGAAGATGGTGAGGATGCTGTCAAGAGGATGTTCATCTACATAGAGCAGGATGAAAGCTTGTTATGTTCCTTTGCCCGTAGACAAACAGAGATGAATCACTTTTGCTTTTGATGACGCCAATACGTTCGACAAAAGATGAGAAGCGAGCATTCCATGCACGAGGTGTCTGCTGGAGCGCCGTAATAGCGCCTTCTCCATTTACAGACATGAGTTGGTTTCGATTTGTCAATCATGCCTGGCGGTTGATGCATATACACCGTTTCGTCAAGAGTACCGTGGAGAAAGGCATTTTTAACATCGAGGTGATGGACTTTCCCATCCTCTTTGAAGCGCTAGATGCAGTACGGACGCGAATTGTTACTGGCTTTACAACAGGGCTAAAGGTCCTCTTCATAGTCAATGCCTTGTTCCTGGGATTTTCCATTAGCCACCAAGCGTGACTTGTGACGTCGAACATTACCACCTGCATCAAGCTTGTGCCTTATATAGCCACATAGAACGCACAATGTTAGTGTCTGGTGGACGAGGTACAAGTGTAAACGTCTTATTCTTAATCAAAGCATCGTACTCATCAGTCATGGATTGGTACAGTTGGGATCATGTAAGGCTGTAAGATGACTGGTGGGAATCGGAGATATTGTGGATGTATGAGATTGAGGATAGGTTTCTGTTTACGAGTTCCGTCTCGACTCCGTGTAGTCATTTGATGACGATGTGGAGGAGCTATAGCAGCCGTAACAGTTTATTGAATAGCAGTAGAAGATGCCGGCTGTGTAGAAGAAGAAGTTGCTGGCATCGGAGATTGAAGGAGGGATTTAAAATAGGAGATGGTTTCTAGGGTTTGATCAAGGAATGTATAAGACTTTTGAGAAGAGGTTGTGTGTGTTTCGGCTAAAGGAAAGATGGATTCATCGAGTATCACATGTCGAGATATGATGATCTTTCTGGTTTTTAAGTCAAGACATCGATAACCCTTGTGGGTTTGTTGGGTACCCGAGAAAAAGACAAGGTGTGGAGCTGGGTGCTAATTTGTGGAGATTTGTATGGTTTATATTGGGAAAACAAAGGCATCCAAAGGTACGGAGGTGGTCATAGGATGGTTCTTTGTGGAAAGATGTTTGTAGGGAACTTTGTTTTGATGGAGGAGGAAGGTAAGATATTGAGAAGGTGTACAATTGTATGTAAAGCTTCTACCCATAAGGTGGGAGGCAACGAGCTTGGAATAGAAGGGTTCGAATTGTGTTATTAATGGTCCGTATCATTCTCTCGGAACGGCCATTCTGTTGAGAAGTATGTGACATGAAATTGTACAAAAATACCGTGAGAGGAAAGAAAGTTTAGGAACTCGATATTGTTGTATTCTCCTCCGTTGTCATATTGAAAAGACTGGATTTTTGTTTTGAACTGCGTTTGAACAAAGCCAAAGAAATCAGTGAATTTTGAAAATACTTCAGATTTCTTACGAAGAGGATAGACCCACAAAAATGAAAATAGTGATCCAAAAATAGGACATAGTATCGAATACCGCTGTAACTTGAGATAGGCGATGTTCATACGTCTGAATGCACTAATTCAAAAGGAGAAGAGGATGTTTTATTTGAGTCATAGAAAGGTAGTTTTAGGTGTTTAACCCAATTGGACAAGCCTCACAAGTAGGAGGGAGTTCCTTTTATTACAAGAAATAACATTAGAAGACATTAAAGAACGCAAAGAGCCAGTGTTGACATGGCCGAGTCTTTATGCCAGAGAGAGGGATCTGCGACAACGAAGCTTGTGGAGATGAGTTCGTCGGTTTATTAACTTGACATGGAACGGAGTAGAGTTCCCCGGAGTTGTCACTGCGGAGTAGAATCTTCTTGGTGCTGAGATCCTTTATAGAAAAACCAAAAGGGTTGAATTCGACAGAACACCAATTATCATTAGTAAACCGATGAAGAGAGATAAGATTTTAATGATGTTTGGAGCAACAAGAACATTTTGTAAAGAGAGAGGACGAGAAGATGAAGCTAGAAAAGTAGAGCCAGAAGATGTAACAGGAATGTGAGAACCTTTACCAACCGTTGACCGATTTTTCGGTGCAGTTTTTAAGAACAAAGTTTAGAATACCTGACGTGGATGCCAAGTTGGCCGTAGCACCTGAATCCATATACCAGTTTGCTGCACCAGGATCAGCTATGTCATGGTGTTGAATGCTTGAGCGAAGTCTGTTGGAGGTTGATATTGAGACTCGGTTATGTGTGCTTGAGCTTGTAGTGGTCGTTGAGGAGCCGAGCCGAGGATTCCTCTGTTTGTTTGTTGAGTCAACTGTGGGGGGTAACTTGGCCACTGCAGCATTGGTCCTTGATAGTACGGGAAAGGCCATGAGGGGATTCCAGTTGTTGTTCGCCTAGTTGTTATTCCAAGGTCGCTGTTGATTGTTGCGTCCACGTCCACGTCCACGGTAATTTTTTCTCCTAGTATTGTTGAAACGTTGTTGCTGCGGTTTGTCTGTCGAGACAGTGAGAACCGTTGATGAGGATTGACTATCAGCTTTTACCAAGGTTTTATTTCCCTTCTTGAGTCGTGTCTCCTCGTTGAGTAACATCGACTTAGCTGAATCGGAAGAGGGGAAAGATCTTTGTGTTTGATGACGTTGATTATGTTATCAAACTTCTCATTCAAACCGTTGAGGAGGTACATGACGAGGGTTCGATCCGAAACATGGGCGTCAAGGTTGGCCAAAAGATCTGAGATGGATTTGAGGGTCTGACAATACTCATGAACTGAACAATCTCCAATTTCGGTTGTGCGCAAATCATGATCGAGTTGAATAGCTCGTGCCTCTTTGTTGTTTCTGAATTGATTCTCAATATGTAACCAAATATCTCGAGCAGATCCACCGGTCTGAAATGTGCTTCGAAACAGAGGTTAGGTTAAAGTCCCGTATAACCATAGCTTAACCAAACCATCTCTCTTCTTCCATGTGGTGTCGTTATGGTCAACAGGGAGAGATGTACCATTGATGTGACCAAGCACATCAAAGGTGAGACAATGAGTGATGAACAGCTCACGCCAAGTGTCATAATTGTGGTCTTCAAAGTCCAAGGTGAGAGGAATATGAGATTTTATGTTTGTGATGCCGAAGGCTCGCTCAACAATGTTGTTATTTTGGGCGGCCATTGATAGAAGATTGAAGAAAGGGTGAGAAGACTGGAAGTTTTAAGAGAAGGAGAAAAAGAAAAATAGGAGGAAGATGAAGGTCTCAAGAGAGCTTAACTCTGGATACCATGAAAACGTTTGTATTTCCTCTGCCTTACAATGTACACGATGCTAAGAATAAATACAACAAGGTTATTAACAGATCCACTAAATTAGGGATGAGGTAAAGCTGATCCAAGAATATAGGAGAGTTTGGCTTGGCATATTCTTTCAATGACATGTTCATATTACAAAGTAACAATCCGATAAATGATATAATTTGTATATCAGTTAGTGGTTATAAGAACATAGAATTGGGGAATAGATGAAGGCGACCAAAGTTTATTTGATTCTCATAGCATTGTTAACTACTTAAATGAATCAATTCGTGAAGAACACTCTTCTTCAACATGTATTTAAATCAATATTTCTATTAAAATATTAGTATAAAAATAATGAAATCTAAAATATTAACAAAATTTAATTTAAATTTTAAAATTGTATCACTGCAGTGTGTGTAAAAAAATACCTAGTTAACTTGTTAATGTTGTGCAAGTTTAAGGGAAAGTCTTAATCTTTACTTCTATTCTAATAATAGTGATTAACTAAAAGAAATAAATGAAAACTTATCTAAAATTATAAAGGGCAAATCTTTCAAATAGCTCTTTTGAAGTTTTTGTCACCAAAAATAGACTTTTAGAGAAAAAATGATCAAAATAGACCTTTTTATTTTGAAAATTTTAATTTTTTTAATTTTTAAAAATTTTTAAACCTCAATTCCAAAACCTCCACCCCATAACTCTAAACCCTAAGTTTAGATTAGTTAACCCCAAATGTATAAATATATATTTACATTATTTAATAAAGTCTATTTTGGTCATTTTTCTCTTTGAGTGCTATTTTTTGGGACAAAATTTTTTTTTGCTCTATTTTGGTTTTTATCCTCAATTATAAATTTTAATATATGTATATTATTTTTTAAAATTTTATTTTATTTAAATTTTATTTTAATTAAATCAGTATTTATATTAAAATATTAGTATAAAAATAATGAAATATAAAATATCAATAAAATTTTCTTTTTAAATATAATTAAAATTATATGGTTGTACATGATGCCACGGAAATATCTAGTTAATTATAGAGTATGCAAAACGCGGGTTAAAAACTTAGTGGACTTAAATTTAAAAATGCTAAATTTGAAAACTTGTTTATGACAATTATTTTTGATTCCGGGGAGCTTAGAGGATTACGATTGCAATACCAAATCTCCTCCACGTATTAAGGCCCAAAAAGCCAAAGTCCGAGGCCCATGATAAGTTTCCTTTATTATTTATTTAAGAAGGGTAATTTTCGGTTGTGCCGTTTGTTACGAGGATAGAAAGATATGTCAGGGGGGGATTACTCCGCCGCGGCTGATAACGAGATCATTGAGATTGGAGACTCGACGGAGCCAGTGGCGAAGGTAGAGGCAGAGGCTGAGAGAGAGGTGGAGGCAGAGGCAGAGGCTGAGGAAGAGTTACCACAAGAGATACGGAGTTTCCTCCCAAAAGATTGGAATGATCCGAAATATAAGGAACAGGCTGATCTTTTCCTCGAACAAGTTGAAAAAGACGAGGTGATTAATTAGGGTTCGTTTTTAGATTAAATCTATATGTTATTAAATGTTTGTTTGTTAAATTAGGGTTGTTTCTATATGGACTTGGATAAATTTGACTACAAATTCGCTCCTGTCAAATTTGAATGGAGATCAAAGTTCGATGCAAAACTTAACAATAAGGAGTTAATGGATCTTCTCATCAAGACAGCCATCGAGGCCAAAAACGAAGATGATGGAACACAAATTGAGTTTGTTAAGTACGTGAGTGCCAATGTAACAGCTGCCCAAGGTTTTTGTTTTTACATTACTTTGTTGGCTAAAGATCTCTCCTCTCCAAATCCTCAGCCTCAACTTTACCAAACATTTGTCAGCAAGTTCTGTGATGAGATCCATGTTCACGAGTTCAAGCTAAGGCCACCTCAACAAGAATGATTTACCGGGTGCATCAATTAGAATGTTAATGACCCGATCCTTGGAGTTTGTTTTCTTTCTTCTTCTCAATTGCATCACGTTGGTTTTTTTTTTTTATATTGTTGTTTCCTTTATGCTTGTGTTGCTCTCAGTTTAGGCTCGTTTTACTGCATGGTTTCGTTAGTTTTTGGAGGCTTTCTAAGAATTGGTTCTTCCTGAGGCTCATGATTTTCGGTTCAGTTTTAGCAGCTTCAGATTCTTTGGTTTGGTTTTAGACTTGTAGACCTAAGTAAGTTAAGAAGATCCGTTTTAGGGTCTTTGACAGTTGATACATTGGCTTTCTTCCATCGATTCTGAAATTTGGTTTTATTTAGGGGAATTTTGATGTTTACTAAATTATTGGTATTATTATTTATCTTTACTTTTACTTACTGATATTTTTACAAATATTTTTTTATTAAAAGGCAAAAGATTCTTGAATTAATTAGAATCATAAACTTCACATTCTAAGACCATATCTCATCTTTTGACTCTAAACGCTAAAATGTTTTTTCCTATTTAAAATTGGGAGTAAAAGTAGTTAAGATAAACACAAAAATGATATTGAAATGTAGTATTTTAGACAATTTCCATTCTACTTGATCTATTAATGGAACATAATGTCACTTTGTTTAATATATAGCCTTCTTTGTATGAAAGATGATAGGAAAAATTGCAATATTACCACAAGTTTGATATCAATTTGCAAATTTATTTTAATGAATGATAATTTTCAAAAATACTTTTAAATTTTGATGAAAATAGACTAAATTATTTTTTCTAAATATTTATAAAACATTTAGAAAATCAAGCCCAATCCCTTCAACACTAAACCCAAAACAACAATCACTAAAGTTAATCACTAAAATGTAAACCCAAACGTTAATATATTTTGATTGAATGTATTTTTGAAAAGTGATACTTAACTTGTATTATTTTCAGCAATTTTTCAAGAATATTATGTTGCCTTTGTGTATCAAAACCTATATAATCGGTCTTAGTTTTGGTTTAAATAAACTCTAGATAATAAACAATGATAATTATAGACTGTTGGGCTTGAGTAAAGGCTCAATAGTTTGAAATACTCATTAATAATAGTATAACTAGATTCTAACTCGTCTTTTAAAGGGTGGGTATATTTTTGATCCGCGTTTAAAAAAGCGTAGAAATAATTTTTTGTTGAAAATTTTTATTTTACGTAGTGAAAATTATGATTTTTAATAATTTATATATTTTTAATTTTTATGCAATTTATCTTAAATTTATGTATATGAATTTTTTTAATTTTAAGTAGGACTAATTTTGAAGATTCCAAATAATTTTGACATGTATTATGATTTTGTTTATTTACCCGTTGTTAAACTTATTTCACACTAATTTAATTTTAAATATTTTAAATGAAATTAAATATTTTATATTTTTAACGCTATTGATAAAATACATTTTGTGTGTTTAAACTTTTCTATAATTTTATTAAATTCAATTTATATGATTTTTTATTTTAAATAGAACTATTTTAAGGATTTGAGATAATTTAGACTTGCATTATGTTTTTTTTTATTTAGCAATTTGTTATTTCAACTTGATTTTATTTAGCGGTCTAATTTAATAAATAGTAAAATAATATAAATAATTATTATTAATAAATAATTAAGGAGTCTTGAAATGATTAAATCTTAAAAGTACTATTTATATCTTATTATTATTAGAGGAACTACTGTTTAACATAAAAATTATTAATATAAGCTAATAATTATTAACAAATATTAAATTAACTGCTATTATTCTACATTATTTCGTGAATTCTAATTTCTACTTAATTTTTACTCACATATATAATGTATTTGTGACTTCTAATTAGTTAAATGAGAGTTTTGGATTTCTAGAATATAAGAAATAAAAGGGAGGTTGTAAATTAAACGCATGAAGTTAGTTATTATTAATAGAATAAATAAATAATTAGATATAATATGTTCAATATTTAGAAGGTGGTTATGATTATTTAGATGCATTTCTTAAATAATTAGTTGGACATAACATTTATCAATAGGTCATTATCTATTTTACATAGTATACGACTAGATTTTGATCGGCGGTTTCAAAGCGCGAAATTTTCGAAACAAATCAAATTTATACGATATAAATTTGTATTTTTAATTATGTATCTACATTTAATGTTACATATGAAGGCATTGTATTCAGTGTTGTGGAACTGCGATCCGGATCATGGTTAAAAGGACAAAACTAATGACTCTATATGTATTGTTTTTTTGTAAAAAAAACTCGTTATGTAGTGACAAAACCCTCTAAAACCTTGGACTCGACTACGGTTGACCTATGGATGACCCATTATGTAATACAATTTGACTTAAATTTGCATATTTAAAATTTTTAATTTATTAATGTCTAGATGAGTGGTGGATATATTATGAATGTGATGCTCTAATTTACAAAAGTTAGTCATCAACATTTTTAGTCAAACTAATTTATCATTTTGTTGTAAGCGTAATGGATCAATATTTGAGAGGATGCAGTACTAAAATAGAAATAGATTTGAGCAAGGATTCGTTACGGTTATTAAAATTTAGTGATTTGAGTTTGAAATAAATATAATTGATTATTTATTTTATTTAATTTAATTTATTGTTCCAATGTTATTAGAATTTTTTCGCATTTTTGTTTATTTTAAATTTTAATTTAATTTCATTATTCATGTTAGACATTTTAATATTTATTAATTTTCCTTTATTGTATATTTTTATTATATATCTAATAATAATATTTATTATTAGATTTTGATCCGTACTTTAAAAGCGCGAGATGAATTTTTATATTCAAAAACTTATTTTACTGAAATTAGAATCTTATACATATGTATCTTTTTGTTTTTAATAAACATTTGTTTCTAAAGTATATATAATAAAATTAAAATTTACATGAATATAATTTTATGAAAATAAGATAATTCATTTATATAACTTGCCTCGTATCAATTTTTTTATATTGCAAAACATTAATTTCTAATACAATTATTTAATTTTTTATAATGAAAAAAATTATTTTATTATTATATTTATTTGTCAGAATTATTCTACAGATTAAATATTGTCATCTTACTCGTTCCATATTTGTTTATAAATATATTATTGTTTTTAATATTTTAATTAATATGTATATTAAATTATTAAATTCATTTATTAGCGTATATTTATCGTATTTTGATATTTTTTATAAGTTGAGATGATGTTGTAAGTATATTAATATACTTTATTCTGTTATTTTAGTAATTTATAGAAAGTAGTTGCTAAAAAATTAAGTTACTGTTATATTTATTAACATGTGCAGTGACTCTAATTATGAATATGAATTATGTATTTATA
The DNA here is from genome assembly GCA_905132765.1 of Moricandia arvensis. Lineage (NCBI taxonomy): Eukaryota > Viridiplantae > Streptophyta > Magnoliopsida > Brassicales > Brassicaceae > Moricandia > Moricandia arvensis. The sequence goes on from CAJHQP010011355.1 coordinate 15,013, forward strand.
AATATTTATAGAAATTTTATTTCTTATTATATATAAATGAAAATGAAAAAATTTTTATTATTTAAATATTATATTTAATAGTTAATTATGACTTTTATTATTTAAAAGTACAATATTAAAGAAAGAGTATATTTACATTTTAAACTTAAAATATTGCACAAGATATTACTAAAATCTAATCTTAGTAAAAAATACTCAGAATATGCTTTTTAGATATCTTATTTTGAAAATATTAAAATAATTGATTAGATATAATGTATAGTTTTATTATTATACTTAGAATATAATAGAATTTGTATGAGAATAAATAGAGATCAAATTTATGGTCCAACATAGAATCAGCTGCAGTAATTAAATTTATCGCTGTCTGTTTTAATGTGTTTTGTTTATTTTAGAAGTGTTTATATGGAGATATTGTGGTAAGAAATGA
>CAJHQP010011356.1:0-15433 GCA_905132765.1 Moricandia arvensis
TAGAGCATCATTATCATGGGACTAATTGAAGGTCCTTAGAGTATTTTATTGTTTATTTTTAGGTTTAGACTTTGATAAGGACTTTTAATGAAAATGATGATTATTGGTGGGACTTTGTGTTGGTCCTTAAGTGTTTTTTTTTGAAATAAATAGTAACGTATATATATAAAGTAAAAGATATTACCATTTTGAAATGAATAACTAATAAAAAGCAAACTTATTTATTGAATAGAAAATTACAAATATTTTATTCCATTTCATTAAAAAAACTACAAACTTCCGAAATAAAAGCAAACACACAACTTATTCAAATCATAGAACTTATAAATTATATGTTATTTGGAAAATGTCCAAATTAGCCATATATTTTCAATTAGATCATTTTTTAATTGTTCATGGGGCTTGTCTATTCCGAAGGCTCGTTCGACGATCCATTGTACTGCCGATATTCGAAGGCATGTTGACGGAAAATGTATCCACTTCTTCTCTTTCTTGAAACTCAAATTTGTTATATTGAGTGAATGATGACCGTTCATCTTCGACAATCATATTATGGAGTATGATACATGCTCTCATAATCTTTCCTATTTTCTCTTATCCCATAATTTAGACGGATTTCTGACAACGGCAAATCTAGCTTGCAGAACTCCGAAGGCACGCTCAACATCTTTTCGAACTGATTCTTGGGTTTGAGAAAATAACGAATGTTTCTGACTTTGGGGTAGTCGGATAGATTGAATAAAAGTCGGCCATTTCGGGATAAATACCATCCGTGAGATAATATGCAAAATGGTATGGATTACCATTGACGTAGAAGTTTACTTCTGGCGGCGATGCCGTTAATAACGTCATCGAAAACAGGTGATCGATCAAGAATATTAAGATCGTTCATAGTACCTGGAGCTCCAAAAAACGCGTGCAAGAAAGTTGTTGAGACACTTTTTGTTTGATTGAAATTAGAATACGAATATAAATACATTAGGAATAATGATACGAATACATCTTGTCCACATTACTAATACCAAATACGAATACATCTTGTTCAGTCCATAACCGAGCAGAAATTACCTTACACATTACTATTACCATAAGACAACAACCATAACCGAGACAACAACCACAACACCTACAACCGAGCTGCTAGTCCAATACCTATTACCACTAAGACAACAACCATAACACAAGCAATTCTCTCAAACCTAGATTTATTTCTCGCTAAGTCAGAAACAATTCTCTCTACCCTTACCAACTTATGCTCTAAATCAGCCTGCAGATCCTTTTAACTCGGAAACCTGGGTGTCATCGTCACTTACAAAGGAAAGGTAATCTACCTTATCACAAAGCTGAGCATACTGTGTACCTAAGGCTTTGATCTCCTCTGTAGCCGCCACATCCCACCACTTGTATACATGGCAGTCTCCGTCGTCGATATTGTCACAGGTGTAAAACCTTCTCCCCGGGTCATTTCTTGTGTAAGAAGTGGCTAAAAGCGGCTGTCCACCACAGTAGCATTCCTTGGGGAAGCCAAACTCCACTTCAGGCTGCGGAGGGTACTGATGCCGCGCGGCTTCTATCTCAGCTTGGTCCAGCCTGTATATTCATCTCTGTAGAGTTGTTTCCACTGTCTGTTGAGTCCCGTAAACCAATAATCCTCCGAATCAGACGGCTGCGTGTAGCTATAATCCAATCCCATAACCTGAGAATAATACATCATCACAATAAAGTAAGTACATCATGGCATTAAAAACAAGGAATATTATTTCATAAACCACAGAAACAAGTACATCAAAGAATGTATAACACGTAATAGGAGAGAAAGTAGAGTATGGAGAGAAAGAAGAGTATGGAGATTATTAGAAAAGCTGAGTTAAGGTTGGGATTTATAATAGCTGAAACGGTACAAAGTAATAAATCACTTACCACCTAACCATTATCTACCAAAGTCTAATCATGAGTTAATACCATCTACAACTACGAAGCTATGTAAACCGATTTTAAGTTACATTTTTATCAACTATAAGAGATGGCAATTCAGTTTAGTTACACATGTACATAACAACGAACAAATCGTTGTAAGTAGCATTTTAGTTAGAACTATACACAATCAGACATGACAATGCAAAAGAGTATTTGGTTGCCTTCTATCTTCATTTTACCATTAATAAGTACAGTTCCATGACACGACAAGTAACCACAACCTATAATCATCAAATACAATAACAACTACTCTTTCATCAACAAACGGGGAATCATTTCACTTGTTTAATCTAAGAAACGACTAGTAACCACAGCTAAAATAATCCGCCAATCTATAAACTCGAATCAGTTCTTCACAAGAAAGAGCAATTGAAACGATCTAGGAAACGATAACGGGAAACAACATACATGAATCATAACCATTACAATAACATAACGATCTACTCTATAACTCTTTCATCAAATTTCATCGGCCAATCTAAGAAATCACAAATAACCAACGACTATAATCTCGGAATCTACACACGAGAACCATGCAATAACAACAAAGAACAACAACAACCATAACCGAGACAAAGAACAACAACAACCACACAACACCATGCAATAACAACTTCATGTTTTGGGTACACAAAGACATACCTTTTTGATTGAAATCGCCGGAGAAACTTTTGGTCGGACAATAGATCGGTCTCGAGGTCGCGAAATAACCAAGAAGCTCTTCAAATCGAGGGAGGATCACCGTCTACCTCTATCGCCGTCGAGAGAGTTTCGGGAGAGAAGGAGAGAAAGAGAGAGAGAGTTGTGCAGTGACCGTCTCTTCCCCTTCACCGCGCACCGGTCCAATACACTTGCGCCACGTGTCCCGAAGGACCAGCCCAGGACGAGCCCAAAAAATCCTTAATCTGGGACTGTCTCTCACAATTACTCCATTTCTTATTTTCTTTTTGGGCCAAAAACATTAAGGACCCAGTTTAGGACCACCTATATTGATGGCCTTATTTATAATGTTTTTTTTTCTTTTTTCTTATTTATAATGTGTCATCCTCTTTCCATGTATACAATTGCAATTTACATCTCAATAAATAATACAACAAAATATATCATTATTTAGGAAATAAAGAACACAAGAATTACTACACCATATAATATATAATTTATTAAGATATAGCATCGGGTATATGGACTCCGTCGGTGGCGTACGTGACTATACCATAGTTGAAGCAACGACCAAAGCATCACCACCACTTCCTCCACTGCCTTCTCCCTCATCCACGTTAGGAGTTGCCTTGGCTGTAAGAGGCCGTTTCCTTTTTTTCTTATCGTAAGGAATCCCTCGAGCCTTAGCCTGAGTTTCACGGACTTCTTTAAGATAGATCCTAACAGCCTTAGCAGCGAAAGGGTTTGACTCGGGCAGACCACCGCCTATTTCCTCGAACGCAGCCCTTAGACGGCGATGAGAGCGTCTAGGCTTCCCCAAGCTTGCTTGAGAGGGCACGTGCATTGAGCTGGTGGGTTCGGGTCTCCGAAGAAGGGACAAGCCAGGACGTGGACTTTGGTCTTACCGAACTGGTCGAGGTACTTGAGGAACTCAATGACGTGTGCGCCACTGCAACGAGACAGGCTCAGAGGTGGCTTGTGGTTCTTTAGGTACTGAAGGACAGTGTTCCAGTCTCGTATTTTTTGAGACTCGTAGCGGCTTGGAGATGAGGAGGAACTCGCCGCGGCCTTGGCTGCGGTTTCTCCCTCCATCTGTGATGATCCCTGTGATTATGTTAGGATGTAGTTTAAATATTAGGGTTCTTGTTTTATTTTGTGAGTCTTTGTGTTTGGGAGAGAGAGGTAGAGAAAGAGAGGATGACTTTTATGTTTGCTCAGTCACAAGTCACAAGCAACAAGTTGGACTTGATTATTCATATTGTAGTTGCTCACCTTTATTTACGTCCCATCATCATATTTCTTTCTGTGGGGAAAAAAAAGAATTATGGAAATTGAGATGCATCTTATTTCTATTGCCACCATGTTTTAGCTATCATTTTGATACTTTTTGTTTGCTTAATTCACTTTGATTTCTTGGTATGTTTTTTTTCGTATGGATCTGCTTGTTTATATTTGGATAAATGAAACAATGAATATGAGTGTCGGCAAAGCTTAAGGATTTAGGCTTGTGAGAGCATGTATAATGGGATTTCACGACGTGGAGTTACTATCTATAAATATTAATATTTAGTTATGATTATCTCATAATCATGAAAAGTTTTTTGTTTGTGTGTGAGAGAAATAGTTTATCATACTAGTGATATTTATTTCATTTCGAAAGGATTCTCACCGTTATTTCAAAGATCCACGATTCTATTAACATGTTGTGATTAAACTTTAAAATAATGATTAAAAATAGATCTAAAATTTTGTTGTCTCCAAAATAGTAGTATTTGAGGAGAATAAAATACCAACTAAATTTCATTAAAAAAATGTAAATATACATTTATATCTTTTAACTAATCTAGACGTCGGATTTAGAGTCATGAGTGAGATCTTGGAGGTGGGGTTTTGGAGATTGGATTTAAAATTAAAAATAAAAATAAAAATATTAAAATTTTTAAAATAAAAATATTTATTTTAGTCATTTTAAAATTCTATTTTTGTTACAAAATTTTAAAAAAAAATCTATTGAGGGATTACGTGATAGGCCCCGAATAGCTCCTGGTATTAGTAAAAACCTCTAATATTATAATGGGAATATGCAAGATTAGATTATAACTTCTTTTATTGGATAACCGTTCACATTTGTCAAAATATAGTTGGACTTAGTGTTTTGTGTTCATCTGAAATGTAATAACAAAGGGAGAGAAATTAGATATATATATTTACATATGAGTAACTGAGTATGGCCCTAAATCTTGTTTATCACATATTAGCTTGTTTCTGACTTTTTATGAATAGCAGAGAAATTACCCATATAGCATATATTTCATTACTACATATAAGGTGTAATGCTGGTGATATATAAAAAAAGATATGTGAAATGGTTAGAATTATTATTTATGGAATTTAATAGAATAAAATAATCATTCCACTTATTTCAAAACGTTTTTGATTTAAAATTATTTTTCAAATGAATGATAGTTCTTTAGAATAATATGAAATAAAATGAAATACTCTTTCAATTTTCTATTGTCTAGTGAACAGTTTTTGGAATACACAGAAATTAAGTATTCATAAAACTTTTATTCCAAAAAATGCATTCTAGTTGTATCCATTTTTTCATAACTTACATTTAACAAAGTTAAGTATTTAGTGATAAATTGACATTTTGGATGTGCACACCTAACTAAGGATGATAACTGTCACGGCGGCGTTAAGAACATCTTTTTCACGAGGGAAGTTAAGCTGACGACGTTAAAAGGAGACTACCGTTAAATCAAATGCTCTATAATCGATACATCCCGTGATTCATTTGATTTTATCGTTTATGAGTCTTGTTGATACATCAAATCATATCAGTACATGGCCGATACAACATTTATTGATGCGGAAGCGTTTGTTATAGCGAGCGTAATATTGTACTAGAAAATTACAATATCAGTAATTTCTTAGCACAATATAATCACTCAACTATATAAGCTATTGAAAATAAAGAACACCAGAGATTTAACGAGGTTCGGCCAAATTTGCCTACTTCCTCGGACACAATCAGAATATTCACTATTATGATCAAAGTGAATTACAAAGAGAGAAAGATACAACAATCTTCTTAATGAGCTAGAAGGATTGTTGGTTTTGGGATGATTTGCAACAATGAGCAACCAAGGTATTTATAGGAAAATTTTAAGAGGGTTGGTAAGAAGTTGGTGTAGACAAAATGACCAAGCCCTCCATTCTTGACTTTGCTCATCACCCATTCCCATTGCCGTCCAAATAGTGGGTTTGACATTCAACAAATCTCCACCTTGGCAAACCCTACTTCTTATATCTTCTCTTGCTCAAATTCTGATCGTGTCTTCAAAATAACTTTAAGCTTTGACAACATTGGTCAAGTTCAAGCAATGCTGGAACTTGATTGCAGTCACCACCTTTGTCATCATATCAGCCGGGTTTTCAGAAGTGTGAATTTTCTGAATTCTAACTCCACCTTCTTCTATAATCTCTCTTACAAAGTGGTGTCGAACGTCGATGTGCTTCGTCCTTGCATGGTATACTTTGATTCTTTGCTAGTTGAATAGCACTTTGACTGTCACAAAATACATTAACATACTTCTGTGTGATTCCTAGTTCACCAAGCAATCCTTGAAGCCAAATTGCTTCCTTTACAGCTTCTGTGATCGCCATATACTCTGCTTCTGTCGTAGATAGAGCAACCGTTGATTGTAAAGTAGACTTCCAACTAACTGGTGCTTTTGCAAGAGTAAATATGTAACCAGTGGTTGATCGACGTTTGTCCAGATCTCCCGCAAAATCCGAGTCACAATATCCAATGACGAACTGGTTATTATCTTGCTTGAATATCAATCCAACATCTACAGTCTTCTGAATGTACCGTAGAATCCATTTCACAGCTTTCCAGTGCCCTTCTCCTGGATCATGCATATACCTGCTCACTACTCCAACTGCTTGTGAAATGTCCGGCCTCGTACACACCATAGCGTACATCAAGCTGCCAACCGCATTGGCATATGGCACTTTCAACATGTATTTTCGATCATCATCATTCTTTGGTGACATAGAGGCATCAAGCTTGAAATGAGGAGCGAGTGGAGTACTAACTGGTTTTGAATTTTCATTCATGCCAAAACGCTTTAGTACCTTCTTCAAATATCCCTTCTGCGTCAAGCTTAGCTTCTTCAGCTCTCTATCTCGTGTGATCTCCATACCAAGAATCTTCTTAGCTTCACCAAGATCCTTCATTTCAAACTCCCCTTTCAATTGAGTCTTCAGCTTCTCAATTTCCGTCTGACTCTTGGAAGCAATCAACATATCATCTACATATAGTAGAAGATAAATAAAGGATCCATCTGCTAGCTTGCGAAAATACACACAATTATCATATTTGCTTCTGGTGTATTTTTGCCGCATCATAAACTTGTCAAATCGCTTGTACCATTGTCTCGGTGATTGCTTCAAGCCGTATAGCGATTTTTCAAGTTTGCATACTAGCTCTTCTTTTCCAGCAACTTTGAACCCGTCTGGCTGAGTCATGTAGATCTCCTCTTTTAGGTCTCCATGTAAAAATGCAGTTTTTACATCCATTTGGATTAGATCCAAATCCAATTGTGCTACCAAAGCCAACACCATTCGTATAGAGGAATGTTTCACAACTGGAGAAAATACTTCATTATAATCAATACCCTCTTTCTGTGCGTAGCCTTTGACCACCAATCTTGCTTTGTAGCGGACATCATTTTTCTCAGGAAATCCTTCTTTTATTGCATACACCCATTTGCACCCAATTGCCTTCTTTCCCTTTGGTAGACTAGTCAATCTCCATGTTTCATTCTTGTGAAGTGACTGCATTTCTTCATCCATGGCTATTCTCCAATTTTCTTCATCTGAACTGTGAATTGCTTCTGTGAATGTAGTGGGAATACCTTCATCTATAATTGGAAGTGCGTAAGCCACCATATCATCAAAACGAGCAGGCTTCTTTATTGTTCTTCGTGGCTTTCTTCTTGTAATTGGTTCAAATTGCTGAGGAAGTTCTTGGGCTTGAACTTCTTCTTTATCTTCTTCTTCTAATTCTTCTTCGGGCATAGAAGAATCATATTCATCTGCTGGAATCATCATTATATCAAACTCCACCTGTTTTGAATTTACATCTGGTTTCTTCATGTTCTCCTTCTTCAGCATAGTAGATTCATCAAAGGTGACATCTCTACTGAAAATTATCTTCTTCGTTTCCGGACACCATAAACGATAGCCTTTTATGCCAGAACTTATCCCATGAAGACTGATTTCTTTGCTCTTGGATCCAACTTCGACTCCTTCACATGGTAGTATACAGTGGAACCAAATACATGCAAAGACTCATAATCAGTTGCAGGTTTCCCATACCATTTCTCAAATGGTGTTTTACCATCAATAGCCGCTGACGGTAATCGATTAATGAGATGACACGCATATGTAACAGCCTCAGCCCAAAACTCTTTACCCAATCCAGCATTGATAACATACATCGAACTTTCTCCAGCAATGTTCGATTCATGCGTCTGCCACCCCATTCTGCTGCGGTGTATAGACCTGACGGTGAAGTGTCTTTGATGCCTTCGTCTTCACATAATTTGAAAAATGAATGATTTTTGTATTCTCGCCATTATCTGTCCGAAGACATTGATCTTCTGTGTTGTTTGAGCTTCTCATCAGTTCTGCGCATGGGAGCACAGACTCAAACTACTCCACTCGTTTCTCAGTCGCGTACAGCCCATACTCTACGTGAGTAATCATCCACAAAGGTGACATAGTAGTGTTTCCCTCCTAAAGAGCTTGTTTTTGAAGACCCCATTACATCTGAGTGACATAATCCATTATGCCTTCAGTCTTATGGATTGCTGTTCTGAATTTCACCCTTGTTCTCTGCTTCCTTTTGTACAATGTTCACAAAAGTCTAACTGTAGGTCTGCACTCCTTTCAGTAATCCTTGACTAATGAGTAATCAAGGATTTTTCTCCAGCATGTCCCAATCGCATATGCCATAAATTGAATGCTTCGGACTTTGATCACCACTAGAAGTTGTTGCTGCTACGCCAACTTCAGTATTACCAAGATAGTAATACAAGTTGTTCTTCTGTTCGAGTACCCTTCAATACCACACGTGCACCAGAGATGATCTTCATAACACCATCCTTCGATCTCACTCGAATCCCTTTGATTCTAGGATTCCCACAGAAATGAGATTTTTCGTCAGTTTCGGTACATAGCGAACACCAGTTAAGGTAAGATTGATCATCTTGATTTTTTCAAACGAATTGAACCAATCCCCAACGTGGTAAGGGCCGTATTCATATGCAGTGATTATGACACCACCTGCAACCTTCTTCAGATCAAGGAACCAATCCCGATGAGGACACATATGATAGCTGCAACTGAATCTATATATCCATACTCCTAAGAGAGCCCGTTGATGAAGTAGCTAGTGAATACTCTGAATCTTCACTAGTCAGCTACGATTGTCTCCGCTATGGACTTCCCTTTATCAGGTTTGGCCTTGTTTCAACTTTTGGCAATCTTTCTTCCAATGTCCTTTCTCTCGCAAAATGCACATTCATCTTTGCCTGGTCTCGACTTCATCTCCCTTTCTTTCCAGCTTTCCAATGTTGTGGACGGCCTCTTGCCATCAAAGCTTCAGATTCTCCACTTGAGCCTTCTTGCTTGTCTTTCCTCCTTAATTCATAGCTATATAAGGCCGCACATACTTCACTTAGATTTACTTTTCCGCCTTCCCATGAAGTAGAGTTGTTTCCAGAAACTCGAACTCTTCAGGAAGTGATGCCAACAACATCAAAGCTAAATCTTTCATCTTTGAAACTCTCATCCATATTCAGTAGGTCAGTGACCAGCTGATTGAAGCTGGTGATGTGAGCATCATAGTAGTGCCAGGGGAGTAAGTGAAGCGAAATAGTCTCTTTCTTCATGTGAAGTTTATTTTGACTATCTTCTTCAAGAACTTTTCTTCTAACGCCATCCACAATGTACGTGCAGAGGTTTCCTTCGAGAATGCATATCTCTGTTCTCTGTGAGAGACATGACCGAATTGTTCCACAGGCCAAGTCTATTCATCGTACTTCCAATCTTTCTCTTCTCTATTTCTTCTGGTTTTCTTCTTCGATAGCGGTGTCTAGACCTTGCTGAAACTAAAGCGTCTAAGACCTGCACTTTGCCACATTCGCAAAATGTCCGTGCATCAAAATTTCTACCACCGAATTTTGCATTCGCCACAGGTAGGTCTCGCCCTAAACAGAGGTGATGAATATTTTGGCTGATGCGGAACTCTCTGCTGTCTCCATCCTCGAACTACATATTTCAATAAGCTTCAAACTTGCATAGGATATCTTTCTGATGTGGAAGTCAGCATTAAACTGCATACCTACAGATGGCATACTCAGAATATATCTAGCTCTGCATAGCCAATTGCATCGCGGAGCGTTTGTATAGCGAGCGTAATATTGTACTAGAAAATATACAATATCGGTACTATTCTTAGGCATCAATATAATCACTCAACTATATAGCTATTGAAAATAAGAACACAGAGATTTAACGAGGTTCGGCTCAAATTTGCCTACCTTCTCGGACACAAATCAGAATATTCACTATTATGATCAAAAGTGAATTACAAAGAGAGAAGATACAACAATCTTCTTAATGAGCTAGAAGGATTGTTGGTGTTTGGGATGATTTGCAACAATGAGCACCAAGGTATTTATAGGAAAATTTAAGCAGGGTTGGTAAGAAGTTGGTGTATGGACAAAATGACCAATGCCCTCCATCTCTTGACTTTGCCTCATCACCCATTCCGCATTGCCGTCCAAATAGTGCGGTTTGACATTCAACATTTTATTCCATTAAAAGGAAATGTAACTTTTCTCTTCATTGGCACTAGTTAGTTTCTTTACTGTTACACTACATTCAAGTTAATTGTTAGCTGATTAGTAGCTGTAATCATCAAAGGTTGTTAGCAAGTGTGCATGCTATACCTAATTAGTGCTAAATTGACGGCATATATGATTTGCCATTTGTTATTTATTTGTATATAGGATTGATTTCTTGTTTTCTTTTGTCTTAATGTGAAGAGTATCATTAAACTCATGGTAGATAGACACCAACTAGTCAACATGTCTTTAATACCTTATAAATTCTGCTAACTAAATTCTCAGTTTATATTTTTATCATTCTTTCAGCTGACATTCTTTTTAAATGATGGAATCAGAAAATATGATTTGGTCTGTAATATTCTAATACTCACTCTGTTAAAAAACTAAATCCATGTTTAGAATTTTTTTTTATAAGATACATGTCTTACATTTTAGTGTATTTTTATTAAGTAATAATGTAAATTATAACTTTAACACACTAATTGTGTTTACCGCATATCTATTGATAAAATTATGAGAAATAGTTAAACACCAAAATAATATACTTATAATAAAAATTAATATATTTTATTAATATATGTGAAAGTGAAAACTATAAAAATGACGAAATGGTGTGGGAGTTTATCTATAAAAAAAAAGAAATGGTGAGGAGTTGGTAGTGGATCAAAAAATGAAGAAAAAAATTGGCTATTAAAGTTCTAATTTTGTAATCCATGCAATTTCATTTCATCACTCACTCGCCATTTACTTAAACATTCATTGTTGTGGTTAGTGCTTAGTCCCATACCTATGCGGTCACGCCTTTTCACTTTTGAGTAGGTCATCCATCGTATACGTACCATGTTTTGTTTTCTTCTAAATCTCATATGAACCTACAATATATTCATAAAATTCATATAATGCATGGGTACCAGTATAAGATCTCATCTGCTGTCAAACAAACAAAATGATCGATCTCATCTTATGCTATAAAACAACGCAAATGTAATTCAATTTTTTTTTTGCTTAAACGTGATTCAATTTGTTTGTACAGTTTTAATAAAATACATTATCTTTCGTCTTAGTCTTTTGCGCAAATCATTTTAAAGACCACTCAGTCTAATGCATCTAGAAAGATGGCACCGCATGATTACACAAAAGCAACTTAACTTATCCTTTCTTGTCTTTTAAAAATATTTGTTGTGCATTTCATTTAATTATGACACTGGAAATCAGAGATCTCGAATTGCATTTACGTCATCTCTACTCATTTGAGTCCATTATGTTTGAAAATTCTCACAAGATAGTTTAAAAATTAACAAACACGTCTCTGATATATTAACGATAGTCAAATTAGGTCGACTAATGGAAAAAGATCACCCATTACTTAATATTATAAAATACTTAAATACATAGATATGTATATATATGAGTCTGAATTAATACACATCAAACAGAAAATTACGCTTAGAAATTTGTTCATTTTGCTAGATTTTATTAAAAGAACAAATGCATCGACTACGTTGAGACTGTGAAGTTTCTTTAAGCATTTTAAGTAACACAAGTGTAGTTAAGAATGTGATAGAGAGAATAGAGTTTCTAGATTCATGAAAAGGGCAGAATGTTGCTATGTTGCTAAGATCCCTTAACCTCACCAGACAAATAATGTTTTCCCAGACCCTTGTAGATAATATGATAATTCACAAGTTGTACATCTTTTTCTTTTGTGCCGTTTTGGTTTGTATCTGGGTAGAATATTTGAGTTAGAATCTTCTAGTGTCTTTATCAAGAGTCAAAACTCTTTAAGAGATCATCGAGAAAAGGTAAAAAAAATAAAGAAGTTGAAGGAAGAGCTATAGATGATGATTCAATTATTATGAAGCTTGATGCAAACTGAGAAGTTTATTGTGTTTATGTAGCTCTTCCAAGAAAACGTTTGAAAAATAAGACTGGGAACTTGTGTATACAGTTAGCTATATAAAGGGTAGATTAGCTGCACTCACGCCAAAATTTCTTAAAGTATGATTATTTTCTATCTATAGCTTAGCTTAGATTTGTATATTGTTGTTTTAGCAAAATAGAAGATGCCAATTGCAAAATTAACATTGCCAATGTAGTAACGATAAATATTTGATATAGGATACACTCATTTCTGCAAAACAAAAATAGAGATAATTAGCTAAAATACAAGTCACACAACGATTTTGCAAAACTACAATAAACAAATAATCTATTTACGTAATCTCCAAATAAAAACAAAAAGAAAGTCATTGCCATATATTCTTTGGTTCATGTAAATTACGATTTTCGTTTCCTTCTCGAAACCTAAATTTGATTAAATGATTGTGAAAGAGAGAAATTTCATCTTTATAAATAGAGAGAGTTGTCTCTCTCCATAGCCCTCCACATCATCGGGTAGAGGGAGGCCAAAACAAGACACGTGTCACTTTTTCAATAATAGTTCCATTTTAACATTTTCGTTACTTTCGAATAAGCTGGATAAATAAACCTTGGGCCTAAACCCATTTACTTATAACACTTTTCACATCTTCTACGTTGATCACTATGCCTGAAACCACCGTCGTGAGAAACCATCGTAACGCTTCTGCTCCACTTTCAGATGATATTTATTATGGCATTCAACCAATTTTCCCCACTACTTGATCTTCGGATCAATTTCCCTTGTGTCTACAACACTTTTAGAAGGTAGAAATATATCACAACAACGAGTCATCACCACATATTTATGTCTTGCACTTTCACTTTTGTTCCGTCATCAACCATCACCTAAATAATAAAAAAGCTGCAGAGCTTTACAAATCTATCAAGAGTTATGATTTAATCAATGGAAGAAGTATCTCCGACGGTTGATTTGCGTTTCCTAGAAACCCATATGGAACTCGCGGGAATCATGTTGGGTAAAAGCTGACTGCTAACGCCAAATGGTTTCTGGAGACTTCGTGTTCTGTTTCTGGATCTCATGGAACTCAATCTAGGAAAGCTTTTTCCTCTCTGATCAATTCCACCCAACTTAAAGGAATCCTCATCATCAGAGATAGTCGCTGATATTGCTGCCAATAATAAAGAAATCAACGACTCATACGAGAGATCGGGTTGAGAAGAAGACGATCAGCAGAACTGAGAGCTGAAGTCTGTTCAAGTTCAAGAGTGTGCCTTTCTACGATCAGTGGAAGACGACAGGATATGCAAGACGATGTCTCCATGATATCCATATTCCTTCAATCTCCACCGAATACGTTAATAGATGGTCGTTTCAGTCCTCAATCAACAACGGCGGCTCATTCCTTCGGTGTCTACGATGGCAATGGCGGTTCTCAGGTAACAAAAATCAATTGATCACCTCTGTAATTATATCCGACCATTGGAAAAACCTCGGAGTTTTGATTGGAATCTTTTGGGTTTTGTTGTGTAGTAGGTGGCGAACTATTGCAGAGAGTAGAAATGCTAGGAAGAAGTACATTAAAAGGAGAGTGTTGACTTTGGGGTCATACGTCTACAGATCACAAACTAATACATTGACTTTACCAATACATATATTTCAAGGAAGCTTAGCCCGTCAAGTTACTAAGCATCTGCGACAAAGAAAGCAACAATCACGAGTTCACCAAGGCAAGTTTTTTATGGAATACTTCTTCCACATCATTTGAGAAAAACCACAATCCCTCCACCGCTCACTATATGTTTTTTGTGTTAAGCTACAACATAGTCCTATTTGTATCAAGACATTGTTTTTAGGTTGTCTTCTCCATTTTTGATGAACGTTTTTGATTTGGTTCATTAGGTTGAAGAACTGAGAGTCCAAGGTGTTGATCCTTATGCTTACAAGTGGGAAAAAAAAAAGCCACAGTGCAAATCAGCTCCAAGAGATATAAACCATCTAGCGAACGGAGAAGAATCAAACAATGAGAGTGATCGTGTTTCTATAGCCGAGAGAGACATTATCGTAGAGTGTTTGAGAAACTTGCATTCTTGACTCTGAGGGAAGACTCTGGAACCATTCAGGTTTCATCTTCTTCCATTTTTGCTAATTAGATCATTAAGATGGCTTTGGGAATGCAATCTCTACGTTTATGTTTATTGATAGCTATACTGTGAGAAGGAAAGGCTGTCAGGTGATCAGTTTGAACTGCTGAAGGTATTCATAGACATTGATGAATTTTTGGTGCTTGTGGCTCAATGTAGAGGACCGAGAAAGGTGAACTTTAATAAAATGGTTAATCTCCTTAGAGAAGCATTGTTTTTAGGTTCTATATTAACTGTTTAATCTATGTTAGGGGGGGCTTTCTATATGTGTGAATTCCTTTAGCAATTCTCACAAAGTCTCTCCTTCCACGGCCAGACAATACAAGTATCATGGTCTAACTGAATATTGATAAACGTTACCGCCAAAGGTGAGCCTCTATCTTCTGTCTATGTGAATCTGTGGTTCTGATTCTCTGAAGCTCATATGTTTTATTTTGGTTCCACTTACTGTACTCGATCTTACTAGGTATGTCGATATGATGCTAATCTTGAAAGTGTCTGATGTATCCGAAATGAGAAAAAGTAGGTGATCATATTAAAAGAAAGACGCAAGTAAGCAGCATAACGCAAAGCGAGGCAGCGGCTGCATCAAACACTCCTCACCAACGTAAAGAAAGACAATGATGATTCATTTGAGGTGACCCTAGATGAAGACATTCTCACTGCCCGGGAATACGGAATGCCTCTTTGCTTCTGGAATGGTACTATATATTATTTTCCAATGATCTTTGCTTGAAAACGAAATAGACCATAAAATAATATATACGATGAGCTCCATCATGTTTCATAGCTCTAGGATCAAACTCAATACCAGAACATTCATACCTCCTTGATTCATATGACAGAAG
>CAJHQP010011357.1:0-15432 GCA_905132765.1 Moricandia arvensis
GTTACTTGTTTACCAATATATATAATCACCTAACTTAATATTTAGAAATAAGAAATCGCATTGTTTGCCATTGTTTTCTGTAGATTTGATCCACTAAGTACTACACATGATCTCTCTTGGCCAAAAGTTTGTTTTGTGCTGTTTAGGATTAAAGGTTAATTTGACAGTTAATTGTTTAAGATATTTATATTTTAGTAGAGCCAATAAACACACATGTGTCTCTCTCCATATTGTTTGTATCGAGACCTGATAAACATATCTCAAAAGAAACATGTATGTTCGATCTCTTCGCTCACCCACCAATATTTCCAAAACTCTGCTCCAGTCTTTTGAATAACTATGACCAATAAGCTTTCCGGTTAAGTTCAGCCAAATTTCCTGAGAAAAGGGAAAGCTAAAGAAAAGATGTTCCCTTGTTTCCATTGGAGCCTGACCGAAAACACAATGGGCATCCGCTTGAAGGTTCAAAATTTATTAATCTCTCCCTGTACCCATCCTATTATGGCCTGCAATTCAAGAAAAAACAGAGTACTTTGGAGTTGCACCCGAGAACCAAGAAACATTTGAACCAGTTCACCATCTCTGACCGGCTCATTAATCCCCAAGTCTGTCTTGTGTTGAAGATTGGCTTGTAAGTATCCCCTACTCTCCAAAGCCAAACATCGCCATAAGTCAACAAACCCCGACACCTTAATTGAATAATAACCTGTTCGCTAGAGATCATCATCTCCACATGATGGCGGCGTGACAGTAAGACTGAACAGCATGCTCCACTATGCGTTAATGTGTATTCCTAGATAAATGCAGTCTCGTGTTCCAGTGAGATCGACCAGCCTGCCTAGTGAAGATCAGGCACCGAACCAGAAGGAGGAGGTTGAACAGCTTTGGATATCAACTTTTGTGAGGGACTGCGCCAGCTCTCTATATATTTCCAAAAACAATTTCCAAATCCATTAACCGAGTGAACTTCTTATCAGTCGCCTTCCAAAAGGAGCCCTTTCGAACCAAGTAACGATTTATCTATCTTACCCACAAAGATTTTTGCAGATAGAATTCTTCAGATAAGCTTTAGACAACTTACTTTATTCATCTCTTCCAATGATCGTAGACCCAATCCTCGTTCTTCCTTTGGTTTAAAACTTTATCCCAAGCAAGTTTAGCCTGTAAGGGCTCATTGTTGGACCTGGCCAAAGGAATGAAGCACAAAGCATATCAATCTCTGATACACTTTTTCTGTAGCCTATAAACCGACATCCAAAAGTTGCTCGATATAAATTCCCATATGTCATACACCCTTGTTTCAATCTCCAGTAGCGCCTGTGAAGGGTTGTTAAGAGTATTAGATTATGAATCATATAGATAGGTCCAAGCCTCCTTTAATTTCTTCGTTATCACCAATTTGCTCTTTCTCAGACCTCTAAGTAAAAGTTAAGGTCCTTTATATTTTTGAGAATCGAAATAGAGCCGAAGTAGACATGAAAATGGATTATGTTCCCTCCCAATATTGCTCCACTAGCGGGATAAATACTGGCAGATCAGCAAGTACGTTGGTGAATCTGAAAGGTTTGTGTGGTTTCATCTGCTCCGGCTGAATCATTATCTACAACGTATGTGATCAAACCAACCTCCTACCTTAAAAACACTATACGATTGTGGAAAAGATTGCAGCCATGCATCATTCATAAGAGTACGGTCCAGCTTCTTACAAATCAGAACATTTTCTCTCTTGTTACACCAAGTCCACCACGGTCCTTGCATAGTAATGTCCATCAAAGAGCAGTAATATGTAATGTCTTGAAAACCTCTCATACCACTCGGGTGAGATTGATTGTCATCATAGCCAGAATGTTCATCGGTATCCAATATCTCGTTGAAATCTCCAAACGCAAGCCCAGGCTTGTTCGAAACATAGGAAAATCCTTGTGGTTCTTCAAATCTTCCTAAAGCTAATTTCTCTCCTCTATTGTGTTAGACGCATATATAAATGAGCAGAAAATCTCGTTTACCATACCTTCCAACAAAATTGAACAAGTAATGACTTGTCCACTCTTGAAACAAGGTGTAACTCTGAATTTGGGGTCCCTAGACAACCCAAATCCTTCCAAGTTGATTATATTCATAGTTTGAAGTAAAAGACCATTCTCAAAACACAGAATTTGCAATTTCTCATTGCCTTACTTTACTTCACTGGCATCTCCAGAACACAACCAAACTGAAATGCCCCTTGTCTTATCAAATCTTGAACAAAAAAGTTCTTGATCGATTTGTTGAATCCTCTGATGTTCCAGTAGAAACTTGACATTAATAGTGTTTTCGGGGCTTCCTCTGGTTGGAAGGAAGAAAGTCATCTTCTTTGGCTTTGTGGATAGCTGATTCAGATAAAAACTTATGATTATTCTTCGATCCTCGGGGAAAGATTGTCTAGGAATAATAGCTATGTTTTTGCCTTCGATCGTTTCTCTATGGGAGCCATTTCGATATATTGACCTTGTATACCAGAATAAGTGTATGAAGTCTCTGCATTCGAACTCTTTTTTCGTAATTTCTCCATCCTCTTCCTTTGGAGAGAGCACTGAAAATGATGAATTGGAAAATATTGGGACCTGTCCGAACTCAACTGAATCCTTCCTACCTAGGGAACGACCAGCTTTCCCAGGAGACACCTCCGACCATCCCGCCAAAGTCACCTTCTCCCTCAATGTTCCATGTACTAACATTCTCAAGAGAAGCCTCAGCAGATTCCGCATTAACTTCCTCAGCGATCACCAGCTTTGTCTCATTTTCTAGATATATCTCCTTCTCCGAAAGTATGCCGTCAGACACCATATTATAACCCTCCAGATTGACTACGTTTGTTCTCCTTGGATGGATCTGCAGCTATCTCTGTTGATGTCACAACAGCTCCATTTTCTTCTCAATACTGTAATATTCAGTTTCATTGTTTCAATAAGGATGACCACTTTAAATGAGATATTCAGTTTCTATAACAAATTATATTTTCAACTTACATATATTCTCTCACACATACGAAATGTTAAATCATTCATTTAAAGTAGTATCCTATTCAAATTGATATCTTTCTATAAATTCCACTAAAACAATATTTTTATTCTCACCAATATTCTCTCACAAAATATTAGGAAGGAAAATCATCAACTAAATATTGATTCCCGAAATAACTTGGATAATATATATTGTGTCATTTAAGTATTGTTAAACACGAATATTCATCTAACATATTCAAAACGTAAAACAAACCTCTTTGTATTTTATATTCTCATGGAATTATACATCCTAAAAGTTTTCTATATATTAAATCGATATTCGTTCCTAACTCAAAGCATTCCTTAAACATTTACACATGTAGCGGCATAGTCTTTTTGCTATTTAGTTCTTCATTTTTTTGTTTGTTTTGCCATCCATTTGAGTATTGTTACTCTCTTGGGTTTATATTATATCCTTATCATATTATTAGTTTACTTATTCCTCATGCTGATGAATGTTAACAACTTCGAAGGTCAAACAAGTGACAAGGAAATGTGTCACGACCTGCTTATAGAAGATTTTTATTTTTGAAGTAAATTGAACCCGCAAGGTTTATATAGAAATCATTTTCCAGTGTGGAAACAAATGTAGTCGGGAAGGTTGGAGTGTTTAATCTATATTTTGACTAAGCGTTTCAGATTTTCGGTAAAACACATAGAGCGATCGAAGTGTAAGTAAGGGAATCATGAACTGTCAATCTAATTAAGGAAAGTTTGGGTTATCGAATAATGCGGGTTCCACGTAAGACAAGTTTGAGAGGTTAACATTGATCGGATTACTCTGAAGAAAAGTCAATTGTGTGGGAGTCATATTAGGAAAGGATTGTATTTATACTTTAAGCCTTTGATAACAAGGTTTAACCGAGAAAAATAAGAAAACACCGCTAAATGCCCAGCTTGGTGAACAAGTCCATCAAGTAGTATAAAAAGTCACCTTACGCTCTCCATTTCTCTTCACACAACTCAAAAAACGAGTCTAGAAAGAAGTCAAAGTAGAAAAAATTAAGTACAGAAAAGTTCGAGAGGAAGGATCAAACGAGGAGAAGCTAAGGATTTCTTCTCCAAAAAAACGCTAGGAAGTCCACATTCTTTGAATCCTAGAGATGCAACTAATGTGAAGGCGTGATTCGTGGCAACTTAATAGGTAGTATTTTTTTCATAGTTTGTTTGTTAGGAGAATGATTATGCGTTAGGAAATTATTTATGGAAATTTCTTTCTTTCTTCATCGAGGTGGTTCTTACGAATCGAAGAACATTCTTACGTTCTTAGGATATTTCCATGTTAGATTGTGTGTGATGATGTATAATTAAATTGATATGTTTATGTGAACAAACGTAGAATTGATCTTGAAAAAAATTAGTATGTTAATTGGAAAACGTTACTGATATGGATTAAGGATGAGATTAGTTAAGGGAAGAATGAGATTAGAAGAATGAACTTAAATAATAAAAATATATGGTTAAGTAATGAAATTAAAAAAGGAAAGTACATTTTGACTTTGGGCCGTAAAAATGTTATGATCATGTTTTGGCTTTGGGCCGTGTATGTTGCCTTCCGCTGAAATGGACCTTCGGGTCGCAGGTTACCTTGACCGCAGGTTGGCTATGTGCAGTAATGGACCGACGATCGCAGGTTTAGTTATGGCCGCAAGTTTGGTTACAGCCGCAAGTTTGGTTACAGCCACATGTTTGGCTACGGCCACATGTTTGGCTACAGCCACAAGTTTGGCTATGGCCACAGGTTTGGCTACGGCTGCAGGTGTGGCTACAGCTGCAGGTTTTGGCTACAGACACATGTTTAGCTTTTTGGCCACATGTTTGGCTACGGCCACAAGTTTGGCTACGGTCGTAGGTTGATGGACCCTTGGGTCAGAATGTTAGATAAGATTAAAGTTGTAGGATGCATGAAAATGACTAAGTAAATGAATGATAGACTCAGAAGCTAGTTTGTTAGTTTGAATGCATGAAAATGGATAAGTAATATGAAAATGACTAAATAAGGAATGATGGAAAAGATTGCTAGGTTGATTGAATATAAATGCTAGGTTATTTGAATGGAACATGGAAATCGATTGTTTGATTAGTGAGTTGCATGTGGGCGGTTTAAGCGTCCTCACCGAGTAATTTTGTATACTTAGGCCTCCTTTGTGATGCAGGTAATGTTGATTGTGTGGACCGGAGAGCGAGACTATAAAACCATAGGGAAGGGTGTTTTGGAACTTGGGTATGTTTGAGAGTTTTTAAAAAAGATTCTTATTGTAAGAAAAATTATTTTCTTGTCCTTAGTCTCGTACTTCATTAATAAAATGGAAGTATTTCTTCATATCATTCGTTAAGATTTTTGCTCGATCCTTACTAATAATTTTCAATGTGTGTTTCAAATATTTCGGGGTAGGAGTGTTTCAATTTGTTATCAGAGCGGAGTAGTGAAGATATCAGGTTCGTTCAGCCACATGGAGGAACAAAATTAAAATTTCGTGTTTGATGGATCGAGATATGTCAAACTATGGTGAAGGAGGGGATACGATGGTAGAAGGATACAAAGCAATAGTTGACATGAACTACTGGTTGACTACTTGGCTAGATGGGACTATGAGAAATGCTAGTTAATTCTAGCCGAAAATGAAGGAATGTAATGTCTCATGGAATGAGTAAGTGTTGGATGTTTGTGTGGTGATGTAGCATACTTACTTGAAGATGCATGGCATATAGGAAGCTGCGACTAGGACGTGTGTGTGGTTCGGAATCTAAGCATAATATGCTATCAGGATACACAAGTTGGATGAAATAAATGAGTCAATCTGATTATTAGTGGCGTGGTGGTGAAGGCCACACATTGGTCGACTATAGGTTTCGAGTTCCTTTGTTGGTCAAAAAATCGCTCAACATTGGTCACATAAGAATAGGTTCGAGGAAGAGATCAGATTGGATCATGTAGTAGACAATGAGATTATTGAGTTGCGGTCATTATCGAGATGTGCTTAATCATGTTGATAAGAATGGACATATTCAGTGACTTGATCGTGGTGCTAGGAAAATTTTACAAAGAAATTCTAGGAATGGAATGGTTGGTTCATTGCAGAGCTAACATGGATTGTAAGAAATGTTTGGGAAAGGGAAAAGCTGGTATTTCAAAAAATGAAGAAGCAATTTGATATTTCAGTAGTATCAAACAATAAGGAAGGAGTATATGGTCGATAACGAGTGCGAAGTATTCTTAAAACCATCATGGATGCGAAAGTTAAGCAAAAAGAGGTGTTGGACAGAATTTCAGTGTTATTGAATGACTACAAAAACATAAGGTTTACATGGCAGTGAAGCAAGTGCAATTTTTGGAAAGTGTGAATTGGGTTCTTGGAATAGTGGGTAAGAATCACAGTTACTAAGGGCTCCAGAAGTTTGTTGAACAATTTAATGATCTGACGGTAAGGATAAGTATGGTGACAACATAGTGCAAGAGAATTTTTGTGTGTTAGGAAGAATGGCAGAAAAGTGTGTATGTGTTGGCACAATCCCACTGGAGTGCTTATGCGGGGACGCACCTAAGATTAAAATTAGGTGTGTCATGATGTTAAAACAATGTTTTACGCATTTGTTGTCTTGATGGCCGAGGACGCCTGGGGGTTGGATGCATTATTGAAGATATTGTAGTGAAGGCCTTGGACGGATGATTGGAATGCAGAGAGTGAGCAAGCGGATAATCAAGTTGACATACATAGACATACATATGACAGAGGATATGGTGGCATTTCTGTGTGTTTGGGATTATGTATATAAATAGAAGAAGTATTGGTCTGTGCATAGTCGTTACTAACTGATGGGATTATACTAGGGAAATTGGCCATGCGGGAGTCATATAAGGAAAGGATCATAGTGATTTTTTCAAGCCTTTGATGGCAAAGTTTGACCGAAGCCAAATAAGAAAACAACACTAAATGTCTAGCTTGGTGAACAAGTCAATAAATTAGTATAAAAAGGGAACATTTGCATGTTCGATTGTCTGTGATGATGTTATACTCAAATTGATATATTTATGTGAACAAACGTAGAACTGATCTTGAAAAGAATTAGTATGTTAAGTGGAAAATGTCATTGAAATGGATTAAAGGATGAGATTAGTTAAGGAAACAACGAGATTAGATGAATGAAATTAAATAAAGGAATATACAATGATTAAGTAATGAAATCAAATAAGGAAAGTATATTTGAATTGGGCCATAAAAATGTTATGATCATGTTTTGGCTTTGGGTCGTGTATATTGGCTTCGTCGAAATGGACCTTTGGGTCGCAGGTTGGCTATGTGCATTAATGGATTAACGGGTCGCAGATTTGAATATCGTCTGCATGTTTGGTTACGGCCGCAGGTTTTGCCTATGGCCACAGGTTTGGCTACATCTATGGTTACGGCTACAGGTTTGGCAATGGCTCTAGTTTGGCTACTACCAAGATTTGGCTAAACGCCATTTAACTTCCTTATAACTGATAACAATATTCCAAACCCATTAACTTCCTTATAATTAATTTCAACAACCACCAATATATAGCAACCTAATACTAAAAAATCTATTTAATCCTATTTAAACTAAAATTATTTACTATTTTAAAATGATAATGGTATATTCTGATCTACTTGTTGAATATATAGGTTACCTTGTCACATATAAGTACAAAAATAGCATATATTTTCTGATTTGGTATTATAACCTTGAATATACCATTCCTATACATATTCATTATAATTTGATAATATAACACTATATTTAATTACTCACCAAATTTCTTATGACCTGAAAAAAAACTACATATAAGCATGCATGAATGATTACATACATAATCATGAGGAATATAGAAATATAACCACCAATCTAAAAATTATAATACGTGTGGGACACTCACCTAGTATATTTATTTCTTATTAATTATTTTTTTTTCAAAAACAAAAACTAATTCGCGTGATTGCGCAAAAAATATTTGAATTTTCTCTTGGTAAACAACATAACCGAAAGCAACGTTAGATTTGAAACATTTACAATGTAACCAATGTAATAAATAAATAGATAAAGTTCCTTTAATGGCAAAAATATAACCATAATTAACCGATTAGCATAGGTGTGGCAAACACTAAAATTAAATTTTTACAGAAATGATATCACTCTGTTGTCGAATCAGAATGATAAAAACTATATTTTTTTAACCTAATTGGGAATTTATCTTATTAAGATGGAACATTATGTTTATTGGTTAATTAATCAATAACTAAAATTTTAAAAACTTCAATTTTGTTTTAATATTAACTTTGATTTTGGGGGTGATTGGTTGGGATGTAGTTCTAAAATTTTGATGTAAATTTTGTTTTGTATAATTTTTGATGTAGATGTTGCTACTGTAACTTTATATTTTTTCTCCAGTATAATAAATATTACTTTACTAAATAGGGGTTCTACAATCATTATTTATATATTTGGTTTGTATATATAGAAATTGTCTAACCATAATTAAATTTTAAAAGGTTTGTAAATAAAATTTAAAGTAAACAAGGTGTTCACATCCATAACCAACACGCCCTTATCGTTAACAAAAAAAATGTTGTACATATGGTATTTATATAAGAAAAATTATTTGTGAAATATTTTGCATGATTTTTACAAAAATTAAATAATATTATTATATTACTTTTAAAATTTGAATATTATCATTATGGATATAAATGATATATATATATATTATATATATATATATAATATTATTTTAAACAATTTTCACTAGTATATAATACATACACATATATATATAGAGAGAGAGAGTCAGATAATTCTAAGTTTTAACACTTTTCAGCATCTTAATTCAATCTAAGATGGCGAGTCTTTGCCATCAGAAAAAAGAGTATTTTACACTCACAGTCACTTTTTGAGATTTTATTATATATTTGGGACAACTTCTATGTACCGGGGTAGTGTTTTGATGGTTGTTTATTTTTTCTGTCGCCTGACTAAAAAGCCAACGAAAAATGTCGTCTTTTTTGACCAAGCAAAGCTAAACTAATTCTGTAGGACCTACTTTTTATATTTCCTCTTTTCTTCTTAAAGACTGGTGTGGTTTCTTTTTACCTTTCAAAATTCAAAGTTTAAAATTACTTTAAACTGATTCAGTCTCAACCACACGAAATACTGACTTCATATTTTACTTGTTTTGTCGTGTTACTACTTTTCCATTTATTTATTTTTATGAAGAAAATGATAATGGTGGAATACGTGATGGTTTAAGCAATAATCTGATTAAACCCTATCGTAAATTTGTAGGATGAATTTGTTACTTTTATTTTCTCTTTCATATGACTTTCTAATAGTCACTGATGCAATTTCATTCAACGATAAGTAGTTTTGTGAGCTTTTTTTAGCAAGAAAACATAAGCAAAATACAATGGCTTTTACATGTACTTAAAACTTATGGTTATCGTCATGTCCACCACAATTAGGAATGTCTATATGTACACAAAAAAATGAGATGCAAATTATCTGATTTTTTTCTTGCACTTATAATTTTTGGTAGAGATATCAATCTCACATAAAATAAATATCATTGATATATGAACACAATGATTGACTAAAAATATTGTCCATGTTATATATGTGTACGCCACAACTATTTTATACACATGCATTCTTTGTTAAGAGACTCCACATGTATAGTTACACTCATAGTGTATAATGTATATATTTGTTAACGTGTTTAATTCATGTAGTTATTGTGAATCAGTGTACACTTGAATACACCATGTACACATTTCAATATATAATTAGTGTACACACAACATAGTATACATATGGATATTGACATATTGTACACATGAGACCTGGAAGGTAAATAAATGAGTAGAAGCAGTCATATTTGAATTACTTTCAGACAATATTATGCAAAGTTCAAACTGCTCATTAATGTAATTTAATGTCTCTATGTATTGCTCAATATGAAAGCTAAACTTTACATATGTACAATATAAATTAGATGTACACAGGTACATTCTTAATGCATTTACACCTGGATAGTATATATGACGTTAACGATTTTTCACCTTGTTTGCAAAATGTACAGAGCACTCACATACTATAACATCTCAAAGCAAAAAACAAAAACGTGTAAAATCATAAGAGATTCAAATGGTGAGTGAAGTGCATTCAATGCTCTAGCTATTTCACATGAATTACATCTTCGTTGTGATACTCCATGCAAAAGCAGAAGAGAGACAATAGATATCACATAATTAAAATATACAAAAAGCAACAAACGTCATTTTAGGCTAAAGCAATCTAAATAAGCTATTACTTTTGATAGAGTTTTTACCTATCGATTCTTCTCTAATACTTGTAACAACTCGATCAACAATGAATCAAACGCTTTAATTGAATCATAAGAATAATGAATTACACTTTGTTATCAAGAACAATTTGAGTAATCGCTGCCTAACCCAGACGATACACTCCTCAAGACTCTAGTCTCAATCCAAAATACAAAGCGCCTCTTTCGGAATGATTCTGTATTTTTATACTTGTTGGCTTATGCAACGGCAAAGACTCTGTGGACAGTTAGAGTATCTTTTCAAATGCCAACTCAGCAAATAGAGCTAACTGCAAGCTTATCATACCCCCGCTTTGAAAAGAGCTTGACCCCAAGCTCTAGTTGTGAAATCTATAGAACGTGTGTTGTGTTTTGAATTTAAACCACCAGTCCTTGCTAAACTTTCTCTTCCATGAATATGTAACTGGCTGCGATGCACATCATGAGTGATACCTTTGATGACCTGTGCCAGCACCCTTTGCGGTACACATATCAAGTTTAAGTGTCCAGAATAAGTCCTCAATCTGAATGGCATACTGAGTTTCTGTCATTAAAAACTGTTTC
The DNA here is from genome assembly GCA_905132765.1 of Moricandia arvensis. Classification (NCBI taxonomy): domain Eukaryota; kingdom Viridiplantae; phylum Streptophyta; class Magnoliopsida; order Brassicales; family Brassicaceae; genus Moricandia; species Moricandia arvensis. Next base: position 10,945 of record CAJHQP010011357.1, read on the forward strand.
TAGCTTAGCATCTCGTATTAATATCAATGCATAAGCATGCATCTTGTTCATGAGCTGTCTCTAATCTCTCATAATCTCTTTTAAAAACAGAGCCACCAATGCGGCTCTTGTATCTCTGATCATTTGTGTGTACCGAACTAGAAGAAGCTTCCAGCAATTGACTACCCAAGTCGTGTACACCAAACTTTGTAGACAGTCCAACAGCAGCTACGTGCTCACTTATCAGTGTATTCTATTGGTGCCAATGAGAACTATTCTGAAAACAGTCTCGTGATTACATAGGTAAACGCAGCCACTGAAAAATAACACCATCCGAGGTAGAAAACACAAAGTAGGCGTGTTAGTGGTGCTGGCTTGCTCCATGAACCCACCAACAGATCCAAATCCCAGGAAGATGAACCATAATTTGTCATGATATTGTGCAGACATAATGGAGAAGAGCAGTGTAAATCCAGCTGAACGTTGAATTTTATGAATAAGCACAACTTCTACTTAACCTCCATCTCTGCAACAGTAGCAGTGCTAAACTCCATGTCCAATCTCCATACTGCATCTAATGTCTGAGACTGAAGATTAACCAGAATGAACAGATCAAAAGCTGAAAACGTGTGAATTATCTCAGATTTATTCTTTCCCCAAGAACAAAGTCCTGCACTCCTCCATGTTATAACTTCGTATATAGATCCCCAATCTTTGCAAAACTCTGTCTTCCTTATATATCTTCTTTCATGAATCTTTGTTTATTTCTCTGTCCATACGTGAGCTTCCCCAAATCACCTTTAAAGTGTGTGGTCTCCACACAAAATATGCAGAACTAACACCATGACTGTGGACAATAGGTGATGTCTGTTTTTGTACTTGAGTCGCCAAGTCTTAGGATACCTCTTGTAATTCATCTTAACTTTGAACCTTAGAAGAATTTGATCCCAAGTGATGTACACAATAAAAGCTTCAATGTAAGATGTCTCATTCCTTGTCTGTCCGAAGCTAACATCCGACTTCTTATTCACACCAAGCAAATCGTTGTCTTACCGGGAAAACCGCAGCAAAGTAATCTGACCCAGAAACATCATTGGCAACAGAACCCATTCCACTAATCTTCTCCACCCGTATGTTCATTCTTACTCGCATGTTTTTAACAACAAAAGTTTCTTTTTCTTCTCTGCAGCCAACCCACTCAGATTTGCATTCACCATTGTAAACCCAGAAGCTGACTGTTTATACTCATCTTCAATCCTCTTCTTAATTTAAACATCCAAGACTTGGGAATAGAATTTCCTTCCTTTTATGTTGTTTGTGTCTTCTAGAACCTTTTTCGCAAAAATAGCTTGGATATAAACTTGTTGACCAGACACAATGAAGATGTTGAGCTCATTCTCCTTCTGGCATGTAAACATATGATCTTCCAATTAGGAACACACACATCAACTACTGCCAATTTCATAAGGTAACGCCTCCAGCACACAACCATAATATGGCTCCGGTATTACACTGGAACAAGTCTCAGATGCTGCTTGAATTCCTTCATTGCTTACACTCTCCACTTGTTCGCAGACGTCAACACAGGATCTTGAACAATCTCAGGAACGTGAGTGGAAACATCTGAGTGTGAGACCATTTTCTTCTGGTGCAAATCGAGCCAACAGTCTTTTCTTAAACTGAACCAAGTATGAATTCACCCTTGATACTTCCTCGCTATACCAATCCGAGCATCTCCTTCTAAGCTCAGATGCACTAAATCAAGCTTGTCCTCTTCGCTATATTTGACAGATCTGAATACTCTTTCTACTTTGAGGATCCAAAGTACGGACATGAAGCACATCAAAAACTGGAAATTTGATCTGCTTCAACAAGAATATCTTGATTCGCCGATATCCTAACGATTGAATCATCTAACACATCCATAGGCATCGAAGACTGTACCTGTAACGACGGATCTGCAATCTCGTTAGAGTGATTCCATGAATTTGTCAGCGTCTCCATCTTGATCTTGCTCCCGTAAGATCTTGATTCCTTTTTGGATAGTTGTAAACTTCCAAAACGGATCAAACAAGCTCCGCTTCAAACTCGTCCAGGTTCGAAAATTCATCATCTTCGGTTCTCTGAATAACCAGGCTCTAGCTCTCCATCCATGAAGCTTTGAGTGAAAATTCAGTTTATCCTCATCGGTAAACTGGTTTCCCGTTCGAAGAATGCGATCAGCCAGTCCATCCACCGCCGTATATTCACTCTCCGTGTGAAGATCGAAATCTGCTATACTCTCCGTCGCCATTTCTATACGATCTCGACGTCACGACATGGATGCTTCGAACAGCTCACGCGCACCAATTGATAGAGTTTTACTATCGATTCTTCTCTAATACTTGTAACAACTCGATCACAATGAATCAAACGCTTTATTGAATCAATAGAGAATGATGAATTACACTTGTATCAAGAACCATTTGAGTCATCGCTGGCCTAACCCAGACGAGTACACTCTCAAGACTCTAGTCTCAATCCAAAATACAAATGCTGCCTCTTTCGGAAATGATTCTGTATTTTTATACTTCGTTTGCTATCGCAACGGCAACGACTCTGTGACAGTTAGAGTATATCTTTTCAATGCCACTCCAGCAAATAGAGCTACTGCAAGCTTATCATACTTCCAGAAGCTTTTCCACAAACTCTTTAGGCTAAGCTTTCAACTACATAGGAACATATAATGCATAGTAAGATAGAGCAAGATTAGCATCCACATGACCTTAGTGTAACTCTGTTGCAACAATCAGCCGCCACACATTCGTCACATGACTGTCATGCTCATACCTTGCAGGAACAAACTGATCTATATCACATATCAGATCTAGACCTCTTTACTTGATTCATTGGGTTATATTTTACATGTGTAAGCATCATGCAATTGCTTGAGAATCCGGCCTCCATCAATGTCATGCCTTTTTACTAAATGAGAAATGCTATATAAAGATAAAAATCAATCAATCCATCAAGGATGCCACGAGAATGAAATTAATGTCATGTAGGCAGAATCGTCTGCATTCTAATCATCAAATGCAAACAATCCCAATCTAAACTAAACTAATTGAATCCACGCAAACAGAGAAAAAATCTCCATTTAATCATTTTCTCCTCCTACGTTTAAGTTTTACCGAGAAATGAGTCCATCTCGATTCATCCTCCAATCATACTACATCAGCTGGCGGAGCTATCGTCGAGATGTAGCTGACATAGCATGAGATAACAACAGCAAAGCATCCATTCTTGAACTGATGAGAATTCAATACGCTCTTCTCGTTCGACGAAGGCATTGGCAGGCATAGGTTCAAAAGAAGAGATGGGTGGCGATGTCTCAGTGACGTGCATATCATTCAAAATTAGGGGTTAAGTTTTCGATGGAAGAAGGAGGATCTCTCTGATTCTATAGGTTGAAGAATTTAAAGTAACATGTACAAATTAAAACCCTTAATTTAATTTGCAGTGTTGAGCCCACAGAGAAAATAAAGAAAACATGAAATTTATTTTTTAAATTATTAGGAAGAAGGACACTTTTGGATATTCAAATTCTTATTCTGTATGTTAAGTGTCATAAGTGTTCTTGTAGCATAAGTGCCAATAAAGTGTTCTTGTAGCATAAAGTGTCTACAGTGATTATTACAACTCAAAACTACCCACCATATAATATTTTTTAAAAAAATAGAACGTCTTGGTAGTTTCGCTCTCTTGAGAGTGTTGTCGACTACACTGTATTTGCCTCATGTTCGACTAAGCTGGTTCATAGTTGACATTCATTTTTGGCAACAGATCTGCCACCTAGTTCGAAGCTTACTACTTTGAGACTATCCTGCGGACAATAAACTACTCAGGTTTCTTTATTGTTGGTCTTCATTTACCGGAATTACTCACTCTCTCAGTCACCGTTTCACCGGTTCTACCTCCAGGCTTTAGGCCAGCGGATCATCCTTCATCACAGGAACCTGAGTAGTCGCTACTTCTCAGGTTTGTCCACTTCTGAGACATATCCAGCACAGTCACCAAAACTTCACTGAAACTGATAAGCTATCACTCATATCGATCTCGAAGATACACTGCAGCATAGAAAAGGAAGGGCATCCCCATCACTCAAGGACAAGCATCCCTTCACTCAGAGGAACAATGCAAGAAAACGTATTATGGCTCCTCGAGATTCGATCATTCTCTGCTCTAATGAAAGTACATGTTCTTACCGCTACATTGGAATGAATCACTACGAGAGAGATTGTGGGAACCAAAATTCACGACGTCGATTTCCATAATCGGAGGAAATCTACTAAGAAGCCCTAACTCTCCTGAGGTCTCGATATTATGCTGAGCCTACGAGAAGTGATTCAATTATGAATACAAAGCGCAAGATAATCGAATATGAGTTGCGAGTGACATGACAAGATTTTATTAAATCGTCTTTGCGTAGGACTGCGATGCTACAACATGTTATAAAGAGCTTCGTGGCCA
>CAJHQP010011358.1:0-15431 GCA_905132765.1 Moricandia arvensis
TATGCCCATTTCTAGTAGATATAAGGTCGGATAAATGTAAAGTGGTACGAAACACTTTTTTAGAATTAGCATTTTGTTCAGCCCTTGTTAGGCACCATATATTTACTCGCCAGAGACATAAGTATACATTAAGCATTCATCGACCGTGCAGTGGCTCGATCTCGAGATAAAAAAACAGCCAATAACAATAACTTAGGCTATGCCATATTTAAATCTGGTTCGATAGAAAAGGTCTATAAACGCCTGCAAATGGAATAGTAGAAAACAATTCCTTTAGGCTTGTTAAAAATTTTCGCAGAAAACCGATAATGCATTTTTAGTAGTTATATGGTCAGATAAATGTAAAAAGGTACACTAACACTCTTTTAGATTAGCATTGGTTAGCCTTGACATAGGCCACCATATATGATTTCTCGACAGAGACATAACTCATACAATAAGCATTCATCGACCGATGCAGTGGATTCGATCTCGAGATAAAAAAACAAGCCAATACCACATAAACTTAAGGCTATGCCCCATCTTTTTAAAATCTGGTTCGACAGAAAGGTCTAGAAACGCCCTGCAAATGGAATAGTAGAAGCACAATTCCTTTAAGGCTTGTTAAAAACATTTTTCTTCAGAAAAACTCGATATGCCCATTTCTAGTAGTTATATGGTCGGATAAATGTAAAAAGGTACCGAACACCTTTTTAGAATTAGCATTGGTTCAGCCTTGACTTAGGCCACCATATATGATTATCTCGACCAGAGACATAACTCATACAATAAGCATTCATCAACCGATGCAGCGGATTCGATCTCGAGATAAAAAAACAAGCCAATACCACATAAACTTAAGGATATGCCCCATCTTTTTAAAATCTGGTTCGACAGAAAGGTCTAGAAACGCCCTGCAAATGGAATAGTAGAAGCACAATTCCTTTAAGGCTTGTTAAAAACATTTTTCTTCAGAAAAACTCGATATGCCCATTTCTAGTAGTTATATGGTCGGATAAATGTAAAAAGGTACCGAACACCTTTTTAGAATTAGCATTGGTTCAGCCTTGACTTAGGCCACCATATATGATTATCTCGACCAGAGACATAACTCATACAATAAGCATTCATCGACCGATGCAGTGGATTCGATCTCGAGATAAAAAAACAAGCCAATACCACATAAACTTAAGGCTATGCCCCATATTTTTAAATCTGGTTCGATAGAAAGGTCTAGAAACGCCCTGCAAATGGAATAGTAGAAGCACAATTCCTTTAAGGCTTGTTAAAAACATTTTTCGGCAGAAAAACTCGATATGCCCATTTTTAGTAGTTATATGGTCGGATAAATGTAAAAAGGTACAGAACACCTTTTTAGAATTAGCATTGGTTCAGCCTTGACTTAGGCCACCATATATGATTATCTCGACCAGAGACATAACTCATACAATAAGCATTCATCAACCGATGCAGCGGATTCGATCTCGAGATAAAAAAACAAGCCAATACCACATAAACTTAAGGCTATGCCCCATCTTTTTAAAATCTGGTTCGACAGAAAGGTCTAGAAACGCCCTGCAAATGGAATAGTAGAAGCACAATTCCTTTAAGGCTTGTTAAAAACATTTTTCGTCAGAAAAACTCGATATGCCCATTTCTAGTAGTTATATGGTCAGATAAATGTAAAAAGGTACAGAACACCTTTTTAGAAATAGCATTGGTTCAGCCTTGACTTAGGCCACCATATATGATTATCTCGACCAGAGACATAACTCATACAATAAGCATTCATCGACCGATGCAGCGGATTCGATCTCGAGATAAAAAAACAAGCCAATACCACATAAACTTAAGGCTATGCCCCATCTTTTTAAAATCTGGTTCGACAGAAAGGTCTAGAAACGCCCTGCAAATGGAATAGTACAAGCACAATTCCTTTAAGGCTTGTTAAAAACATTTTTCTTCAGAAAAACTCGATATGCCCATTTCTAGTAGTTATATGGTCGGATAAATGTAAAAAGGTACCGAACACCTTTTTAGAATTAGCATTGGTTCAGCCTTGACTTAGGCCACCATATATGATTATCTCGACCAGAGACATAAGTCATACAATAAGCATTCATCGACCGATGCAGTGGATTCGATCTCGAGATAAAAAAACAAGCCAATACCACATAAACTTAAGGCTATGCCCCATATTTTTTAAATCTGGTTCGATAGAAAGGTCTAGAAACGCCCTGCAAATGGAATAGTAGAAGCACAATTCCTTTAAGGCTTGTTAAAAACATTTTTCGGCAGAAAAACTCGATATGCCCATTTTTAGTAGTTATATGGTCAGATAAATGTAAAAAGGTACAGAACACCTTTTTAGAAATAGCATTGGTTCAGCCTTGACTTAGGCCACCATATATGATTATCTCGACCAGAGACATAACTCATACAATAAGCATTCATCGACCGATGCAGTGGATTCGATCTCGAGATAAAAAAACAAGCCAATACCACATAAACTTAAGGCTATGCCCCATATTTTTTAAATCTGGTTCGATAGAAAGGTCTAGAAACGCCCTGCAAATGGAATAGTAGAAGCACAATTCCTTTAAGGCTTGTTAAAAACATTTTTCTTCAGAAAAACTCGATATGCCCATTTCTAGTAGTTATATGGTCGGATAAATGTAAAAAGGTACCGAACACCTTTTTAGAATTAGCATTGGTTCAGCCTTGACTTAGGCCACCATATATGATTATCTCGACCAGAGACATAACTCATACAATAAGCATTCATCAACCGATGCAGCGGATTCGATCTCGAGATAAAAAAACAAGCCAATACCACATAAACTTAAGGATATGTCCCATCTTTTTAAAATCTGGTTCGACAGAAAGGTCTAGAAACGCCCTGCAAATGGAATAGTAGAAGCACAATTCCTTTAAGGCTTGTTAAAAACATTTTTCTTCAGAAAAACTCGATATGCCCATTTCTAGTAGTTATATGGTCGGATAAATGTAAAAAGGTACCGAACACCTTTTTAGAATTAGCATTGGTTCAGCCTTGACTTAGGCCACCATATATGATTATCTCGACCAGAGACATAAGTCATACAATAAGCATTCATCGACCGATGCAGTGGATTCGATCTCGAGATAAAAAAACAAGCCAATACCACATAAACTTAAGGCTATGCCCCATATTTTTTAAATCTGGTTCGATAGAAAGGTCTAGAAACGCCCTGCAAATGGAATAGTAGAAGCACAATTCCTTTAAGGCTTGTTAAAAACATTTTTCGGCAGAAAAACTCGATATGCCCATTTTTAGTAGTTATATGGTCGGATAAATGTAAAAAGGTACCGAACACCTTTTTAGAATTAGCATTGGTTCAGCCTTGACTTAGGCCACCATATATGATTATCTCGACCAGAGACATAACTCATACAATAAGCATTCATCAACCGATGCAGCGGATTCGATCTCGAGATAAAAAAACAAGCCAATACCACATAAACTTAAGGATATGCCCCATCTTTTTAAAATCTGGTTCGACAGAAAGGTCTAGAAACGCCCTGCAAATGGAATAGTAGAAGCACAATTCCTTTAAGGCTTGTTAAAAACATTTTTCTTCAGAAAAACTCGATATGCCCATTTCTAGTAGTTATATGGTCGGATAAATGTAAAAAGGTACCGAACACCTTTTTAGAATTAGCATTGGTTCAGCCTTGACTTAGGCCACCATATATGATTATCTCGACCAGAGACATAAGTCATACAATAAGCATTCATCGACCGATGCAGTGGATTCGATCTCGAGATAAAAAAACAAGCCAATACCACATAAACTTAAGGCTATGCCCCATATTTTTTAAATCTGGTTCGATAGAAAGGTCTAGAAACGCCCTGCAAATGGAATAGTAGAAGCACAATTCCTTTAAGGCTTGTTAAAAACATTTTTCGGCAGAAAAACTCGATATGCCCATTTTTAGTAGTTATATGGTCGGATAAATGTAAAAAGGTACAGAACACCTTTTTAGAATTAGCATTGGTTCAGCCTTGACTTAGGCCACCATATATGATTATCTCGACCAGAGACATAACTCATACAATAAGCATTCATCAACCGATGCAGCGGATTCGATCTCGAGATAAAAAAACAAGCCAATACCACATAAACTTAAGGATATGCCCCATCTTTTTAAAATCTGGTTCGACAGAAAGGTCTAGAAACGCCCTGCAAATGGAATAGTAGAAGCACAATTCCTTTAAGGCTTGTTAAAAACATTTTTCCTCAGAAAAACTCGATATGCCCATTTCTAGTAGTTATATGGTCGGATAAATGTAAAAAGGTACAGAACACCTTTTTAGAATTAGCATTGGTTCAGCCTTGACTTAGGCCACCATATATGATTATCTCGACCAGAGACATAACTCATACAATAAGCATTCATCGACCGATGCAGTGGATTCGATCTCGAGATAAAAAAACAAGCCAATACCACATAAACTTAAGGCTATGCCCCATATTTTTAAATCTGGTTCGATAGAAAGGTCTAGAAACGCCCTGCAAATGGAATAGTAGAAGCACAATTCCTTTAAGGCTTGTTAAAAACATTTTTCGTCAGAAAAACTCGATATGCCCATTTCTAGTAGTTATATGGTCGGATAAATGTAAAAAGGTACCGAACACCTTTTTAGAATTAGCATTGGTTCAGCCTTGACTTAGGCCACCATATATGATTATCTCGACCAGAGACATAACTCATACAATAAGCATTCATCAACCGATGCAGCGGATTCGATCTCGAGATAAAAAAACAAGCCAATACCACATAAACTTAAGGCTATGCCCCATCTTTTTAAAATCTGGTTCGACAGAAAGGTCTAGAAACGCCCTGCAAATGGAATAGTAGAAGCACAATTCCTTTAAGGCTTGTTAAAAACATTTTTCGTCAGAAAAACTCGATATGCCCATTTCTAGTAGTTATATGGTCGGATAAATGTAAAAAGGTACCGAACACCTTTTTAGAATAGCATTGGTTCAGCCTTGACTTAGGCCACCATATATGATTATCTCGACCAGAGACATAACTCATACAATAAGCATTCATCGACCGATGCAGTGGATTCGATCTCGAGATAAAAAAACAAGCCAATACCACATAAACTTAAGGCTATGCCCCATATTTTTTAAATCTGGTTCGATAGAAAGGTCTAGAAACGCCCTGCAAATGGAATAGTAGAAGCACAATTCCTTTAAGGCTTGTTAAAAACATTTTTCGGCAGAAAAACTCGATATGCCCATTTTTAGTAGTTATATGGTCGGATAAATGTAAAAAGGTACAGAACACCTTTTTAGAATTAGCATTGGTTCAGCCTTGACTTAGGCCACCATATATGATTATCTCGACCAGAGACATAACTCATACAATAAGCATTCATCAACCGATGCAGCGGATTCGATCTCGAGATAAAAAAACAAGCCAATACCACATAAACTTAAGGATATGTCCCATCTTTTTAAAATCTGGTTCGACAGAAAGGTCTAGAAACGCCCTGCAAATGGAATAGTAGAAGCACAATTCCTTTAAGGCTTGTTAAAAACATTTTTCCTCAGAAAAACTCGATATGCCCATTTCTAGTAGTTATATGGTCAGATAAATGTAAAAAGGTACAGAACACCTTTTTAGAAATAGCATTGGTTCAGCCTTGACTTAGGCCACCATATATGATTATCTCGACCAGAGACATAACTCATACAATAAGCATTCATCAACCGATGCAGCGGATTCGATCTCGAGATAAAAAAACAAGCCAATACCACATAAACTTAAGGCTATGCCCCATCTTTTTAAAATCTGGTTCGACAGAAAGGTCTAGAAACGCCCTGCAAATGGAATAGTAGAAGCACAATTCCTTTAAGGCTTGTTAAAAACATTTTTCTTCAGAAAAACTCGATATGCCCATTTCTAGTAGTTATATGGTCGGATAAATGTAAAAAGGTACCGAACACCTTTTTAGAATTAGCATTGGTTCAGCCTTGACTTAGGCCACCATATATGATTATCTCGACCAGAGACATAAGTCATACAATAAGCATTCATCGACCGATGCAGTGGATTCGATCTCGAGATAAAAAAACAAGCCAATACCACATAAACTTAAGGCTATGCCCCATATTTTTTAAATCTGGTTCGATAGAAAGGTCTAGAAACGCCCTGCAAATGGAATAGTAGAAGCACAATTCCTTTAAGGCTTGTTAAAAACATTTTTCGGCAGAAAAACTCGATATGCCCATTTTTAGTAGTTATATGGTCGGATAAATGTAAAAAGGTACAGAACACCTTTTTAGAATTAGCATTGGTTCAGCCTTGACTTAGGCCACCATATATGATTATCTCGACCAGAGACATAACTCATACAATAAGCATTCATCAACCGATGCAGTGGATTCGATCTCGAGATAAAAAAACAAGCCAATACCACATAAACTTAAGGCTATGCCCCATCTTTTTAAAATCTGGTTCGACAGAAAGGTCTAGAAACGCCCTGCAAATGGAATAGTAGAAGCACAATTCCTTTAAGGCTTGTTAAAAACATTTTTCTCAGAAAAACTCGATATGCCCATTTCTAGTAGTTATATGGTCGGATAAATGTAAAAAGGTACCGAACACCTTTTTAGAATTAGCATTGGTTCAGCCTTGACTTAGGCCACCATATATGATTATCTCGACCAGAGACATAACTCATACAATAAGCATTCATCGACCGATGCAGCGGATTCGATCTCGAGATAAAAAAACAAGCCAATACCACATAAACTTAAGGCTATGCCCCATCTTTTTAAAATCTGGTTCGACAGAAAGGTCTAGAAACGCCCTGCAAATGGAATAGTAGAAGCACAATTCCTTTAAGGCTTGTTAAAAACATTTTTCTTCAGAAAAACTCGATATGCCCATTTCTAGTAGTTATATGGTCGGATAAATGTAAAAAGGTACCGAACACCTTTTTAGAATTAGCATTGGTTCAGCCTTGACTTAGGCCACCATATATGATTATCTCGACCAGAGACATAACTCATACAATAAGCATTCATCGACCGATGCAGTGGATTCGATCTCGAGATAAAAAAACAAGCCAATACCACATAAACTTAAGGCTATGCCCCATATTTTTAAATCTGGTTCGATAGAAAGGTCTAGAAACGCCCTGCAAATGGAATAGTAGAAGCACAATTCCTTTAAGGCTTGTTAAAAACATTTTTCGTCAGAAAAACTCGATATGCCCATTTCTAGTAGTTATATGGTCGGATAAATGTAAAAAGGTACAGAACACCTTTTTAGAATTAGCATTGGTTCAGCCTTGACTTAGGCCACCATATATGATTATCTCGACCAGAGACATAACTCATACAATAAGCATTCATCGACCGATGCAGCGGATTCGATCTCGAGATAAAAAAACAAGCCAATACCACATAAACTTAAGGCTATGCCCCATCTTTTTAAAATCTGGTTCGACAGAAAGGTCTAGAAACGCCCTGCAAATGGAATAGTAGAAGCACAATTCCTTTAAGGCTTGTTAAAAACATTTTTCTTCAGAAAAACTCGATATGCCCATTTCTAGTAGTTATATGGTCGGATAAATGTAAAAAGGTACCGAACACCTTTTTAGAATTAGCATTGGTTCAGCCTTGACTTAGGCCACCATATATGATTATCTCGACCAGAGACATAACTCATACAATAAGCATTCATCGACCGATGCAGTGGATTCGATCTCGAGATAAAAAAACAAGCCAATACCACATAAACTTAAGGCTATGCCCCATATTTTTTAAATCTGGTTCGATAGAAAGGTCTAGAAACGCCCTGCAAATGGAATAGTAGAAGCACAATTCCTTTAAGGCTTGTTAAAAACATTTTTCTTCAGAAAAACTCGATATGCCCATTTCTAGTAGTTATATGGTCGGATAAATGTAAAAAGGTACCGAACACCTTTTTAGAATTAGCATTGGTTCAGCCTTGACTTAGGCCACCATATATGATTATCTCGACCAGAGACATAACTCATACAATAAGCATTCATCGACCGATGCAGCGGATTCGATCTCGAGATAAAAAAACAAGCCAATACCACATAAACTTAAGGCTATGCCCCATCTTTTTAAAATCTGGTTCGACAGAAAGGTCTAGAAACGCCCTGCAAATGGAATAGTAGAAGCACAATTCCTTTAAGGCTTGTTAAAAACATTTTTCGTCAGAAAAACTCGATATGCCCATTTCTAGTAGTTATATGGTCGGATAAATGTAAAAAGGTACCGAACACCTTTTTAGAATTAGCATTGGTTCAGCCTTGACTTAGGCCACCATATATGATTATCTCGACCAGAGACATAACTCATACAATAAGCATTCATCGACCGATGCAGCGGATTCGATCTCGAGATAAAAAAACAAGCCAATACCACATAAACTTAAGGCTATGCCCCATCTTTTTAAAATCTGGTTCGACAGAAAGGTCTAGAAACGCCCTGCAAATGGAATAGTAGAAGCACAATTCCTTTAAGGCTTGTTAAAAACATTTTTCGGCAGAAAAACTCGATATGCCCATTTCTAGTAGTTATATGGTCGGATAAATGTAAAAAGGTACAGAACACCTTTTTAGAAATAGCATTGGTTCAGCCTTGACTTAGGCCACCATATATGATTATCTCGACCAGAGACATAACTCATACAATAAGCATTCATCGACCGATGCAGTGGATTCGATCTCGAGATAAAAAAACAAGCCAATACCACATAAACTTAAGGCTATGCCCCATCTTTTTAAATCTGGTTCGATAGAAAGGTCTAGAAACGCCCTGCAAATGGAATAGTAGAAGCACAATTCCTTTAAGGCTTGTTAAAAACATTTTTCTTCAGAAAAACTCGATATGCCCATTTCTAGTAGTTATATGGTCGGATAAATGTAAAAAGGTACCGAACACCTTTTTAGAATTAGCATTGGTTCAGCCTTGACTTAGGCCACCATATATGATTATCTCGACCAGAGACATAACTCATACAATAAGCATTCATCAACCGATGCAGCGGATTCGATCTCGAGATAAAAAACAAGCCAATACCACATAAACTTAAGGCTATGCCCCATCTTTTTAAAATCTGGTTCGACAGAAAGGTCTAGAAACGCCCTGCAAATGGAATAGTAGAAGCACAATTCCTTTAAGGCTTGTTAAAAACATTTTTCTTCAGAAAAACTCGATATGCCCATTTCTAGTAGTTATATGGTCGGATAAATGTAAAAAGGTACCGAACACCTTTTTAGAATTAGCATTGGTTCAGCCTTGACTTAGGCCACCATATATGATTATCTCGACCAGAGACATAACTCATACAATAAGCATTCATCGACCGATGCAGTGGATTCGATCTCGAGATAAAAAAACAAGCCAATACCACATAAACTTAAGGCTATGCCCCATCTTTTTAAATCTGGTTCGATAGAAAGGTCTAGAAACGCCCTGCAAATGGAATAGTAGAAGCACAATTCCTTTAAGGCTTGTTAAAAACATTTTTCGGCAGAAAAACTCGATATGCCCATTTCTAGTAGTTATATGGTCGGATAAATGTAAAAAGGTACAGAACACCTTTTTAGAATTAGCATTGGTTCAGCCTTGACTTAGGCCACCATATATGATTATCTCGACCAGAGACATAACTCATACAATAAGCATTCATCAACCGATGCAGCGGATTCGATCTCGAGATAAAAAAACAAGCCAATACCACATAAACTTAAGGATATGCCCCATCTTTTTAAAATCTGGTTCGACAGAAAGGTCTAGAAACGCCCTGCAAATGGAATAGTAGAAGCACAATTCCTTTAAGGCTTGTTAAAAACATTTTTCCTCAGAAAAACTCGATATGCCCATTTCTAGTAGTTATATGGTCAGATAAATGTAAAAAGGTACAGAACACCTTTTTAGAAATAGCATTGGTTCAGCCTTGACTTAGGCCACCATATATGATTATCTCGACCAGAGACATAACTCATACAATAAGCATTCATCGACCGATGCAGTGGATTCGATCTCGAGATAAAAAAACAAGCCAATACCACATAAACTTAAGGCTATGCCCCATATTTTTTAAATCTGGTTCGATAGAAAGGTCTAGAAACGCCCTGCAAATGGAATAGTAGAAGCACAATTCCTTTAAGGCTTGTTAAAAACATTTTTCTTCAGAAAAACTCGATATGCCCATTTCTAGTAGTTATATGGTCGGATAAATGTAAAAAGGTACCGAACACCTTTTTAGAATTAGCATTGGTTCAGCCTTGACTTAGGCCACCATATATGATTATCTCGACCAGAGACATAACTCATACAATAAGCATTCATCAACCGATGCAGCGGATTCGATCTCGAGATAAAAAAACAAGCCAATACCACATAAACTTAAGGATATGCCCCATCTTTTTAAAATCTGGTTCGACAGAAAGGTCTAGAAACGCCCTGCAAATGGAATAGTAGAAGCACAATTCCTTTAAGGCTTGTTAAAAACATTTTTCTCAGAAAAACTCGATATGCCCATTTCTAGTAGTTATATGGTCGGATAAATGTAAAAAGGTACCGAACACCTTTTTAGAATTAGCATTGGTTCAGCCTTGACTTAGGCCACCATATATGATTATCTCGACCAGAGACATAACTCATACAATAAGCATTCATCGACCGATGCAGTGGATTCGATCTCGAGATAAAAAAACAAGCCAATACCACATAAACTTAAGGCTATGCCCCATATTTTTTAAATCTGGTTCGATAGAAAGGTCTAGAAACGCCCTGCAAATGGAATAGTAGAAGCACAATTCCTTTAAGGCTTGTTAAAAACATTTTTCGGCAGAAAAACTCGATATGCCCATTTTTAGTAGTTATATGGTCGGATAAATGTAAAAAGGTACCGAACACCTTTTTAGAATTAGCATTGGTTCAGCCTTGACTTAGGCCACCATATATGATTATCTCGACCAGAGACATAACTCATACAATAAGCATTCATCAACCGATGCAGCGGATTCGATCTCGAGATAAAAAAACAAGCCAATACCACATAAACTTAAGGATATGCCCCATCTTTTTAAAATCTGGTTCGACAGAAAGGTCTAGAAACGCCCTGCAAATGGAATAGTAGAAGCACAATTCCTTTAAGGCTTGTTAAAAACATTTTTCTTCAGAAAAACTCGATATGCCCATTTCTAGTAGTTATATGGTCGGATAAATGTAAAAAGGTACCGAACACCTTTTTAGAATTAGCATTGGTTCAGCCTTGACTTAGGCCACCATATATGATTATCTCGACCAGAGACATAAGTCATACAATAAGCATTCATCGACCGATGCAGTGGATTCGATCTCGAGATAAAAAAACAAGCCAATACCACATAAACTTAAGGCTATGCCCCATATTTTTTAAATCTGGTTCGATAGAAAGGTCTAGAAACGCCCTGCAAATGGAATAGTAGAAGCACAATTCCTTTAAGGCTTGTTAAAAACATTTTTCGGCAGAAAAACTCGATATGCCCATTTTTAGTAGTTATATGGTCGGATAAATGTAAAAAGGTACAGAACACCTTTTTAGAATTAGCATTGGTTCAGCCTTGACTTAGGCCACCATATATGATTATCTCGACCAGAGACATAACTCATACAATAAGCATTCATCAACCGATGCAGCGGATTCGATCTCGAGATAAAAAAACAAGCCAATACCACATAAACTTAAGGATATGCCCCCATCTTTTTAAAATCTGGTTCGACAGAAAGGTCTAGAAACGCCCTGCAAATGGAATAGTAGAAGCACAATTCCTTTAAGGCTTGTTAAAAACATTTTTCCTCAGAAAAACTCGATATGCCCATTTCTAGTAGTTATATGGTCAGATAAATGTAAAAAGGTACAGAACACCTTTTTAGAAATAGCATTGGTTCAGCCTTGACTTAGGCCACCATATATGATTATCTCGACCAGAGACATAACTCATACAATAAGCATTCATCGACCGATGCAGCGGATTCGATCTCGAGATAAAAAAACAAGCCAATACCACATAAACTTAAGGCTATGCCCCATCTTTTTAAAATCTGGTTCGACAGAAAGGTCTAGAAACGCCCTGCAAATGGAATAGTAGAAGCACAATTCCTTTAAGGCTTGTTAAAAACATTTTTCTTCAGAAAAACTCGATATGCCCATTTCTAGTAGTTATATGGTCGGATAAATGTAAAAAGGTACCGAACACCTTTTTAGAATTAGCATTGGTTCAGCCTTGACTTAGGCCACCATATATGATTATCTCGACCAGAGACATAAGTCATACAATAAGCATTCATCGACCGATGCAGTGGATTCGATCTCGAGATAAAAAAACAAGCCAATACCACATAAACTTAAGGCTATGCCCCATATTTTTTAAATCTGGTTCGATAGAAAGGTCTAGAAACGCCCTGCAAATGGAATAGTAGAAGCACAATTCCTTTAAGGCTTGTTAAAAACATTTTTCGGCAGAAAAACTCGATATGCCCATTTTTAGTAGTTATATGGTCGGATAAATGTAAAAAGGTACAGAACACCTTTTTAGAATTAGCATTGGTTCAGCCTTGACTTAGGCCACCATATATGATTATCTCGACCAGAGACATAACTCATACAATAAGCATTCATCAACCGATGCAGCGGATTCGATCTCGAGATAAAAAAACAAGCCAATACCACATAAACTTAAGGATATGCCCCCATCTTTTTAAAATCTGGTTCAACGGAGAGGTCTAGAAACGCCCTGCAAATGGAATAGTAGAAGCACAATTCCTTTAAGGCTTGTTAAAAACATTTTTCCTCAGAAAAACTCGATATGCCCATTTCTAGTAGTTATATGGTCAGATAAATGTAAAAAGGTACAGAACACCTTTTTAGAAATAGCATTGGTTCAGCCTTGACTTAGGCCACCATATATGATTATCTCGACCAGAGACATAACTCATACAATAAGCATTCATCGACCGATGCAGCGGATTCGATCTCGAGATAAAAAAACAAGCCAATACCACATAAACTTAAGGCTATGCCCCATCTTTTTAAAATCTGGTTCGACAGAAAGGTCTAGAAACGCCCTGCAAATGGAATAGTAGAAGCACAATTCCTTTAAGGCTTGTTAAAAACATTTTTCTTCAGAAAAACTCGATATGCCCATTTCTAGTAGTTATATGGTCGGATAAATGTAAAAAGGTACCGAACACCTTTTTAGAATTAGCATTGGTTCAGCCTTGACTTAGGCCACCATATATGATTATCTCGACCAGAGACATAAGTCATACAATAAGCATTCATCGACCGATGCAGTGGATTCGATCTCGAGATAAAAAAACAAGCCAATACCACATAAACTTAAGGCTATGCCCCATATTTTTTAAATCTGGTTCGATAGAAAGGTCTAGAAACGCCCTGCAAATGGAATAGTAGAAGCACAATTCCTTTAAGGCTTGTTAAAAACATTTTTCGTCAGAAAAACTCGATATGCCCATTTCTAGTAGTTATATGGTCGGATAAATGTAAAAAGGTACCGAACACCTTTTTAGAATTAGCATTGGTTCAGCCTTGACTTAGGCCACCATATATGATTATCTCGACCAGAGACATAACTCATACAATAAGCATTCATCAACCGATGCAGCGGATTCGATCTCGAGATAAAAAACAAGCCAATACCACATAAACTTAAGGATATGTCCCATCTTTTTAAAATCTGGTTCGACAGAGAGGTCTAGAAACGCCCTGCAAATGGAATAGTAGAAGCACAATTCCTTTAAGGCTTGTTAAAAACATTTTTCTTCAGAAAAACTCGATATGCCCATTTCTAGTAATATAAGGTCGGATAAATGTAAAAAGGTACCGAACACCTTTTTAGAATTAGCATTGGTTCAGCCTTGACTTAGGCCACCATATATGATTATCTCGACCAGAGACATAAGTCATACAATAAGCATTCATCGACCGATGCAGTGGATTCGATCTCGAGATAAAAAAACAAGCCAATACCACATAAACTTAAGGCTATGCCCCATATTTTTTAAATCTGGTTCGATAGAAAGGTCTATAAACGCCCTGCAAATGGAATAGTAGAAGCACAATTCCTTTAAGGCTTGTTAAAAACATTTTTCGTCAGAAAAACTCGATATGCCCATTTCTAGTAGTTATATGGTCGGATAAATGTAAAAAGGTACAGAACACCTTTTTAGAATTAGCATTGGTTCAGCCTTGACTTAGGCCACCATATATGATTATCTCGACCAGAGACATAACTCATACAATAAGCATTCATCAACCGATGCAGCGGATTCGATCTCGAGATAAAAAAACAAGCCAATACCACATAAACTTAAGGATATGCCCCCATCTTTTTAAAATCTGGTTCGACAGAGAGGTCTAGAAACGCCCTGCAAATGGAATAGTAGAAGCACAATTCCTTTAAGGCTTGTTAAAAACATTTTTCTCAGAAAAACTCGATATGCCCATTTCTAGTAGTTATATGGTCGGATAAATGTAAAAAGGTACCGAACACCTTTTTAGAATTAGCATTGGTTCAGCCTTGACTTAGGCCACCATATATGATTATCTCGACCAGAGACATAAGTCATACAATAAGCATTCATCGACCGATGCAGTGGATTCGATCTCGAGATAAAAAAACAAGCCAATACCACATAAACTTAAGGCTATGCCCCATATTTTTTAAATCTGGTTCGATAGAAAGGTCTAGAAACGCCCTGCAAATGGAATAGTAGAAGCACAATTCCTTTAAGGCTTGTTAAAAACATTTTTCGTCAGAAAAACTCGATATGCCCATTTTTAGTAGTTATATGGTCGGATAAATGTAAAAAGGTACCGAACACCTTTTTAGAAATTAGCATTGGTTCAGCCTTGACTTAGGCCACCATATATGATTATCTCGACCAGAGACATAAGCTCATACAATAAGCCATTCATCAACCGATGCAGTGGATTTCGATCTCGAGATAAAAAACAAAGCCAATACCACATAACTTAAGCTATGCCCATATTTTTTAATCTGGTTCGTAGAAAAGTCTATAAACGCCTGCAAAGGAGATAGTAGAAGCCATTCCTTTAAGGCTTAGCTAAGAAAATTTTATCAGGCAGAAAAACCGATAATGGCCATATTCTAGTAAAATTATGGATCGGATAATGTCAAAGGTACATAACACCTTTTTAGAATTAGGCATTGGTCAGCATTGACTTAGGCCAACCATATGCATGATTATCTCGACCAGAGACATAACTGCATAAATAAGCATTCATCAACCGAATGCAGCTGGATTTCGATCTCGAGATCAAAAAACAAGCCAATACCACATAAACTTAAGGCTATGCCCCCATCTTTTTAAATCTGGTTC
>CAJHQP010011359.1:0-15423 GCA_905132765.1 Moricandia arvensis
AACCTTCTACTTCTCCTAGAAGGTCTTACCTGTTCTAGAAGTCTAGATGCTGAGTAAACAAGCCTTTCAAGGTTTCCTACATTTTAAAGTTTTATCCAGTTAAGCTTACTGTATAAGAGATTACTGAATCTTTGTAAATTATTCACGAGTTGGAGGTTGCAACATATTTACTACACATATAATGTACAGTCTTTAACCTTAGAATCTCCTTGGCAAGCTTCTATGGAATCGGCTGTGACTTCTACCTACCGAACAATGGACTAAGAAACTTAGTATTAACACGACGTTTGTAAAGTTTCTTATGTGACCTGTGTTACACTAAGATCCTTGACTGTTTACTCCTCAACAAATTAGTTCTCAGAAGCAAAACCCACTTTCGATTTGGTAATTAAGTAGAAGTAGAACTAGAAGCAATAAATAGTGGACACAAATGCGTCTTCATAGAAATGTTACAAATGTACTTTGGTAGTTCAGATTCAAACCTCCTCTTCTTCTCACCATACATACATAACCTTGTCAATTACATATTTTTATTATTAATTACTACTTATGAATTATATGTATAAAATATAATATTTCCTATGAGTTTACATTATGACTATGTAAACTCTTCAATCTTATAAATGAAGTATTTAACTTCAAAAATATAAATTTAACCGAACACAAAATGTTATCTACTACGAATGAGTGGACCCAATACTATTGGCCGTCGCGGGTAAAAGACCTCGAATACTTCAAATTTCCAAAAGACTTGACTCTTAAGAGCACCTCCATTGGAGGTTTTTAAGAGGAGTTTTTAACAAAAAGTGATGGTGAGCCCTATTTTTGTTAAGGACCGGTTCCAAAAATCTAATATATTAAAACAGGGTCCTATTTGAAAAATTACCTTGGCATGTTTTTTTTTGGACTTATTGAAAAATGTCGTGACTTATCTATTAACTAACATCTATATTATTAAAAATTAAGTACAAAATTGGAATGTTTGGAAACATAGATAGTAGACTAAAGGAAAAATGTTTGGAAACATGGATAGCAGATTAAATATTTTCTTCTATTTACACATTTAGTCATCCCATTTCTTTTTTATTTACAAATTCTTCCAATATCACTTAAAATAATATATTTAATTAATTAATTTCAATGGGTTGTTATTTCTTTATCGTAAAAAAAACAATCTCGAAATATATAGTGTATGTTATATAAAAACTATCTATAAATATAGTATTAATTTATTTATTTTACTAAAATATAAAAAAATCTAACAAAATTTTACTTAAAATTTAAATATTTTATAAAATTATACATTAATAAATTTTGTGATTAGTAATATAATATTATTCTAAATTAATTTAACTAAGTTTTATTATAAAACAGGAAAATAAAATTCTACACTATTTTTTTTAATAAATTCTATAAATATATTCTCTATTACATAAAAATAGCAGTATTATATTAGTTAAATATGTTAAAATTATATTAAATAGGTAAATTAACAAATTTTAAAATTTTATCTACTATTAACAAATAGTAATTAGACCAATTCAAAAATTAGTTAATATGACATATTAAATTATTTACATTAATAATAAACCAACTAAAGATTTGAATTTATTTTTTAATTATAACAAAATCTGTTGAGAAAAAATCTAACAAAATCTTACTTAAGAATTTAAATTTTTTTATAAAATAATACATTAATAAATTTTGTAATTAGTTATATAATATTATTATAAATCAATGTTAACTAAAATTTTATTATAAACAAGAAAATAAAAATTCTACTATTTTTATAAATTCTATAAATAAACTCTGGATTATATGAAAATAGAAGTGTTACATGAATTAAATATGATAAAATTATATTAAATAGGTAAATTAACAAATTTTAAATTCTAAATTTTTCATATAAATAAATCATCATTCATCATTAAAATAGGCTAAAATTCATAAACTGTATAATAGCTTTATAAAAAATAAATATTAGATATTAGATATAATAGATTTTTTGAACAATCACAATTTTGATAATCATCAATTATAAACCAAATAAAATAGGGGAGAAATGCCTTTTAAATCCTAGACTTACTAAACGAAGCCGAATAAATCTCGAACTCTTAAGTGAACCATTTAAATCATAATATTTTTAAAATAAGCCATTTAAAGCTTGAACTTTAGTTGACCAAGCTAATTAAATCCATAGAAAGTCAACAGTTAAATTGTTTAACTTCCGTTAAAGTTTTATTACGCACCGTTTAGTAAACACTTTGCAACTTAAAAGCCCCTTATTTGTCATGTCTAATATACTAAGCTAATATACTAAATCACAAGTTACTTTACCAATAAAAATTTGACACATAATTAATGTTAACAAATCCAACTGAATAAAACAAATTAAAAAAAAGTTCATGTCAATCCATTCTTTTTTTTTGCCATTTCATATACTTATATTCTTATATTTTCTCAAATGATTTCATACTAAAACACAAATCACTTGACTAATCAAAGTTTGACACATAAGCAATGTTTTACAAAACCAACTAAATAAAATAAATTGAAAAAAAATCACGTCAATCCATTTTTTTTTTCAATTTCATATACTTAAATGAAATATTTCACCACGTTTTTTCTACATTATTTTTATTCACTAATTTATGCAAATAACCAATCAAACTAAAACTCATGATATCTGGTAAAAAGCAGAGGCAGTAAAAAAATTGAACAATTGTGAAAAAAATAATTTTAACAAAAAATAAATAAATAGATTAAACTAAGATATCATCTCCTTTTCGTGGTGAAGAGATTGTGAATCATATGGAAATGATTGAGAACGAGATTGAGAAGCATGGCACATAATTCAAATAAGAAACTTGTCGAGATATGGTAGAGGCATTTGGAAAGTTCGCTAGAAATGAGGATATTGAGAGTGATGATGATTATGTGTTCTGCTTTTTAGCTTCTTCGAGTAAGTCAATTTGAATGGTCTATGTTTGAGAGACTTGGCTTTCCTTACCATCTTCAACTGTAACGGCTTGAACTCATGTTTAAACCTCTGGATTATGTTCGGTAATCATGACGAGGAGAAATTTCAAGTGTTTAGGAATTTAGGATTCTTGTGATACATATTGGGGTTTTAAGTTTAAATGTCTACTTAACGATGGGTAATAAAACTTGACAGAAGTTAAATACATTTAACTGTTGACTTTGTATGGGTTCAAATTAGCCTGGTCAACGATAATTGAACTTTTAAATGGCTATTTTTGAAAAATTTGGGATTTAAATGAATCACTTAAGAGTCTGGGATTTATTTGGCTTCGTTTTGTAAGTTTGGGATTTAAATGACACTTTTCCCAATAAAATAGTCTATTTTTGAACCTATAAGATTTTCAATTTAAATATATTAGATATTAGATATAATAGATTTTTTAAACAATCACGATTTGATAATCAATCAATTAGGAACCAAATTTTTTCGAGAATATTCATCAACTCATTATACCATATTTATAATTTGATAACAGAATTTTTAATCCTTCTAAAACGTGTGCAACATCCACCGAATATTTTGGTTATATAATTTGGTACATTAATAATAAACAAACTAAAATTTTCATTTTTTTAATTATAACAAAATCTGTTGAGAAAGAATCTAACAAAATTTTACTTAAAATTTTAAATATTTTTATAAAATTATACATTAATAAATTTTGTGATTAGTAATATAATATTATTATAAATCAATTTAACTAAGTTTTTATTATAAAACAGAAAAATAAAATTCTACACTATTTTTCATAAATTCTATAAATATATTCTCTATTATATAAAAATAGCAGTGTTACATTAGTTAAATATGGTAAAATTATATTAAATAGGTAAATTAACAAATTTTAGGAATTTATCTACTATTAACAAATAGTAATTAGACCATTTCAAAAATTAGTTAATATGACATATTTAATTATTTACATTAATAATAAACCAACTAAAGATTTTAATTTTATTTTTTAATTATAACAAAATCTGTTGAGAAAGAATCTAACAAAATCTTACTTAAGAATTTAAATATTTTTTTTTAAATAATACATTAATAAATTTTGTAATTAGTTATATAATGTTATTATAAATCAATTTTAACTAAAATTTATTATAAACAAGAAAATAAAAATTTTACTATTTTTTATAAATTCTATAAATAAATTATGGATTATATGAAAATAGAAGTGTTACATGAATTAAATATGATAAAATTATATTAAATAGGTAAATTAACAAATTTTAAATTCTAAAGTTTTCATTTAAATAAATCATCATTCACCATTAAAATAGGCTAAAATTCATAAACTGTATAATAGCTTTATACAAAATAAATGTATTAACATATGTTAAACTTATATATCTACAATTTTTTATTTATATTAAAACTCTCAACAATATATTTTAAAAATATTTGTATACAGAAATATAATAATATATAATAAACTTTAATTCATATACTATTTTTAAAAAAATGTCAATAGAAAACTATGGTATTTTAGCAACTCACTTAAAATATTAATGAAAAATCAAATTGTAATTTTAAATTTATCTTTGTTTTAATTATAAAAAATATGTTGGGAATTTTCTTTTAAATAGTACCAAAATTCAAATATCTTATGTAGAAAATAATAGATTAGATGTAGTAACAAAAAAATCAAAATTAATTTGATGTTCCAAACTCAAAAATAGTTGTGTAATTTTTTAGAGTTTTTTGACAAATATAATATTTTGAAAATAAATATTTACACTCAAATAATAACATTGCAAATTCTACAAAATATAAAATCGTGGATAATAAAGAATAAAGTTTTGAAATGCAGCACGAAAAAAACTATTTGAATATGCTGTAAAAATTAAAGCAATGAAGTCTTAATTTTTAAAAATAAAACTTAATATCATAACATCCAAAAATATCATATATAAATAAATTTTAATAAAATAATATGATAGATACTACTATGTATAAAATTTACTAAAAATAGGTCAATATTATTTAACAAAACAGTGTTTTTACTTATAAATTCTGTAAAACACTAAAATGATATATGTTAAAGTATATTTTCTTATACATATTAAATAGATTTCTTTTAACTAATATAAATAAATAAAATTTAAAATATATTATATGCAAAATGTATAAATTAAAAAAAAAACATATTTTGAAATAGATTCTTTATTTGATTATTTCATATGGTTATTTTATTGTATTTCAACTCGAAAATATATTAGTAAGTAATAAAAAATAATAACAAATTAAAATGTTTTAAACAAATCACTATATATTAATAATTTTGAGGAAGAAATATAAAAAAAATTATAGAGTTACATAATGTATAGCACTAAATTAAAAATTATATAATTAAAATATTTGTAATAATATCAAATATATTTATAAAATAGAAAAATATCCGCACGGACGTGCGGGTTAAAATCTAGTTCTAATTTAAAGATCGGTTTTTATACTGTTTTGTGGACACTACTGACACGTGGCGATCCACGATTGGTTGGTTTTAAAAAAAAAATTTAAAATAAAAAAAAAAGAGAAATTAATAACTCTATAGGGATCCTTAATGGATGGAGATGCTCTAAAATACAGTGGAGGAAGCATCATTTGCCTCGGAGGAGATCCAGAAGTAGTCGGACTTGTCCCTCCACCGAAGGAAGAACCTTCTCCGGCCTTTTCCTCCGAAGCAACCGCCTTGGCAAGCGTCAACGATATTTTGCTAATTTGAGCGTCAACCGCCTCCAATCAATGATATTTTGCTAATTTGAGCTTCAAATATGGATAGTTCACTAAATCACTTTTTTTATTTCTATATTTATTTTTCGTTTACCTTTTTCTTTGGAGGAAAAAGGAATAATAGCCTAATAAGATTTTCACTGTCCTCTTACCAGTTACCACTTTTAGAAGGTTTAATGTTTATCCTCTTCTATCATTCATGTTCATGTCCAGTTTTTCAAAGATTTTTTTCATTATTACTTTGTAGGTCAAACACCATTTTCATTAGTATTGTCATTAGGATTATCGTATAATTACCTCCATGGTCTATACATATCTTTGTAATTCAATTTACTTTATGTTTAAAATTAGCACACACAAAAAAAATTAATACACAAAAAATTAGAATATGCTAATTTTTATAAATTATGATATACAAAAATTATTTGAAAAATAATTTAACCAATATAAACTGTCATATTAGATAACTGATCATAAACATAAAAGATTTTTTAATTTTTATCTACATTAATAAGAACATTACTTAATTTGTAACTAAAATAATTACTTACCCATCAAATAAATTGAGAGAGAGAGAGAGAGAGAGAGAGAGAGAGTAAATGCTAACAACTTGTAGTTAATTGACAAGTCTCAGAGATACAAGTGAAGTTTTCGACTATTTTAAATCCGGTAAAGCTAATCTCTCCACGAAATTCTTTGTAATGAGGAAGCCTTTATCTTTAACATCTTTATCCTTTATTTTATCGTTCTGTTTTTGCTTAGCATTTTACCGTCGAGTATATTTTTAGTTATTATCATTTTATCGCTGAGTATAACTCAGGTTGTAGCTACTTAATCCATTGGACCTTCTTATACATAT
Organism: Moricandia arvensis; assembly: GCA_905132765.1. NCBI lineage: Eukaryota > Viridiplantae > Streptophyta > Magnoliopsida > Brassicales > Brassicaceae > Moricandia > Moricandia arvensis. The sequence goes on from CAJHQP010011359.1 coordinate 6,636, forward strand.
TTAGTCAATAAAACAAGATTGTCAAGTCTCATAGTTAATTCATGTTTATTAGATTGACAGGATCTGTTACATTTGTAGAACCTAAACGTAGAACTGAAATGAAAGCCACTTTTCTGTTTGACTTCAACTTTATGGTTCTCGTATATGACCTGCATCTTATATTGTGTCTGTTGGGTAATTCCAAGCTTGTGGAAACTTAACATATTAATAAGTGTTTAATATGTTAAGATAAACACAAAAAGGAAATCTAGAAATAGGAAAAAGAAGTTTTCTATTTAGGTTAGTTTGTGTTTTCATATCCCACATGTTAAAGGGAATTATCCTTCAATATAAATATAGGTCTATGGAGAGGTGTTCCATAAGATCTAAGAGAGTAGATCATAAGATCTAAGAGAAGCATTGAGAGCTTTAGTTTTGAGTAGTTTCTAAAGCTAATAAGAAAAGTTGTTCTTATTAATTTCTTTGTTTCTAAGAGACCTTGAATTGGTATCAGAGCCTCAGGTTGGAGACTCGATCTAAGCTTAAGTTGAAGCTTCGATCCTGGTGACTGCTAAGAGATCACGAACGCAAGATGGCGGACGTGACTAGGGCTACACCGCACTCAACGGACTTTGGATCTACATCCATCCAATGTCTGATGTTGACGTCGACAAACTACACAGTTTGGTCGATGAGGATGAAGGTGTTACTCAGTGTTTATGATGTGTGGGACACGATAGAACATGGTTCGGATGATCAAAAGAAGAACGATGTTGCAATAGCTCTTTTGTATCAATATATGCCCGACAATTTGATTCTCCAGGTGGGGGAACAAAGCGCATCGAAAGAGATCTGGAATGCTATCAAGTCGCGACACCATGGAGATGATCGTGTAAGGAAGGCGAGATTCGAGACGTCGATGACGGAGTTCAACAGGTTGAAGATGGGTGATAGCGATACCGTAGATGATTCTGCGGAGAAGATATCAGGTCTAGCATCCAAGGCAGCCTCATTAGGAGAAAGCATAGAAGAACACAACATGGTAAAGGAAGAGATGGTCGTAGGAATTTCATGTGTAACACACGAAGAAGGCGTGTGTGACGCAAGTCTAGCAGTGGAGCAGACAAGACATTCATTCCCAACTAAGACCATGTTGATCCATGAAGAGGATCAAGTTCCATACGAGGGTCTCACGACCAAGAAACTTAATATCAAGCACTTAAGGATATTCAGTTGTGTAGCACATGAGAATATATGTGTGACTCATCTGAAGAAGTTAGATGAGAGATCAAAGAGAGTGATCAATCTTGGAACCAAGCTGGGTTCTGAAGCTTATAGACTTTGTGATCCAGTCGCAGGAGAGGTAATGGTGAGTAGAGATACAACAAACCAAGCAGATTGTGAGCCAAGTATGCTTAAGCTTCCACATAAGGATGATATAGAAGAAGGTAATGGTCAAGGTGATGATCATGAAGCTATAAATCAAGATGAGGAAGAAGAAGAAGATACTGGTCAAAATGCAAACCCTTCAGACGATCACAAGGCGAGACTTCAGATGGTAGTCAAAGGAATGTCGAGTGTAACACACGAAGAAAGCGTGTGTGACACAAGTCCCAAAGGGAAGCAAATCAGACATTCATTCTCATGTGTAACACACGGAGGAGGCGTGTGTAACACAAGGCTCGCATGGAAGCAAATAGGAGACTCATTCCCAAGTGTAACACACGGAGGAGACGTGTGTAACACAAATCTCGCATGGAAGCAAATCAAAGACTCATTTCCGACTAAGGCCAGGGTTTGTTTGAAATTATTGCTAGGAGATTTGTGTGGACGAATCACACCACAAACGCCAGCAAATAATCATGAGGCATTCTATCGGTTCAAAAGATTTCACATCGATAGAGGAGGAGAGTTTGCCTCAGATAAGTTAAATCTTGGTTGCACCGATAGAGGAGGAGAGTATGCCTCAGGTAAGTTCAATCTAGGTTGCACCGATGGAGGAGGAGAGTTTACCTCAGCTGAGTCAAAAATGTCGAACCCCTTATGGGTTGAAGCGATGGTAGCCAAGTTGGAGTCTACCAGAAGAAACAAGACGGGGGAGCTTGTAAGGAAAGAAGAAGATGATCGAGGTTGTGTGTTACACAAGGCGTTGCATGGGTTACACCAAGCGCCTACAATATGGAACACAATACTCGATCATGTCCTAAAGGTGATGAGCGTTGGGAAGTGCACGAAGGAGCCATCAGTGTACCGTAAGAATGAAGGAGGAGACTTCATGTTGTGTGACACAAAGATGGAAGCGTGTAACTTGTTGTGTGACACAAAGATGGAAGTGTGTAACACGACTCACGATGAACCAGAGATAAAGGCTACAGAATGCAGAAGAAGCATAAGATGTTTGAGGTATCGACTTCACACAAGACTAAACGTGTGTTACACAGTTGGTGTTCTAAGTCAATACAAGCAAACGCCGGGTGTTGAGCAGAAGGCCGACATTCTTATCAAGTCATCAGCAAATATTAAGTTCATGCAAATGAGGAGCTTAATTGGAGTTCAAGAAACTGAACTCCCTAATTCAAGTTGGAATTAAGGGGGTGATTGTTGGGTAATTCCAAGCTTGTGGAAACTTAACATATTAATAAGTGTTTAATATGTTAAGATAAACACAAAAAGGAAATCTAGAAATAGGAAAAAGAAGTTTTCTATTTAGGTTAGTTTGTGTTTTCCATATCCCACATGTTAAAGGGAATTATCCTTCAATATAAATATAGGTCTATGGAGAGGTGTTCCATAAGATCTAAGAGAGTAGATCATAAGATCTAAGAGAAGCATTGAGAGCTTTAGTTTTGAGTAGTTTCTAAAGCTAATAAGAAAAGTTGTTCTTATTAATTTCTTTGTTTCTAAGAGACCTTGAGTGTCACCTTTATGGATTGAACCATTGTCTGAACGATCTTAAAAATGTTGCCTCATTCGTTTATATACGAGAATTTAAGTTGATTTAAATGTATATACGAGAATGAGAAACAAGAATACTTTGGCAAAACAAAGAAAGAAGACTAGTTTGGGGTAGGTTGCGTAAAGCATTCAAAATTCAATCAAAACCGTGTATCAACATAGGATCTCATCTCATCAAAGATCATTGTCATGGGTCCTCCTTTAGCCCTCTTCTATAGACCCACTTCTTATTTCACTTTTCTCTTTTCAATACTTCAATCTAACGTGTCCGAAACACTTAACCCCACTCAATGTTGTTGCCCCCACCGTGTTGTCCGTCTGATCACGTGGTGTTGCCTAACCCGTTAATCCCATTTGCTCCATGTGTGGCAAGTCCAGCTCCACCTTCGTTGCATCATCAGCTACATAATTATATATAAAAGAGGTGATCCGTGATAGAGAGATCATCTAGTGGAACATTCTCACGATAGGCAGGACTCTTGTCTTTTGAAACCACTATAAAAAGATAAAATGAGATCTTAGAGCATCATTATCCCTAAGAGTCCTTTAAGGACTCTTAGTTTTTTCTTTTTTTTCTTTTCTGGTTTGATTTTTTTTTAAAAAGGATGAACTAATCGCGCGATGTCACGTGTCAATGGAACCCGCGAACAATTCAAAAATTCTCTAAGAGGTGACTCTTACACAAGAGAGGGAAAATGTGGGTTTTAAGTATTTTGTGGGCCTCATCCCTTAAGAACCCATCTAAAGGGTAGGGACAACGATGCTCTTAGGGCATCTCCAATAGTCTTTCATCCCTTCATTTTTTGAAGGGTTTTGCACTCCAACAACCTTTTATCCCTTCAAATTTTAAAAGGGTGAATAGTGCACCTTCAAATTTGAAGGTGCACTATTCACCCCTTCAAAACACTATTTACTTTTCACTTTAGTCCCTACAACTATATATGTTTCATAATTGCATGAATAACTTTTTATATATCATATTTTAGTACTTATCGTTATGTTTTCTTAAAAATATTTCAATTAAAATTATTTTATTAATACTTATTATACTATTTATAGTTATATTTGACTACATATTATTATATTTTTTTCAAAAATATTTTATTTTAATATGTTTCAAATAGTATGTTTTATTGGTTTTTGAAAATTTAGTGGTTATAGTTAATTATCAATAATATTGAGGACTAAAGTATAAATTACTAATTTTTATAAAAATAAATTTGAAGGTCACCATTGGATAACCACATTTTCATCCCTTCATTTTAAAGGAGGACCTCACAAAAAATGAAAAGACTTGTTGGAGATTCCCTTAGAGAAGAAACGTGGACCGTCGTCAGAAACGGATTTGAGAATTTAGAGGCCATAAACATTTTTATAAAACAAGTTTTCACAGTTTGAAAGCATTTGCGCTTATAGAACCTTACAAAATTTTTGAGAGCGAGGCCGATGTTTCATTGTTCTAAAGGAACAGTATGTTAAAAGAGAGGTGTTCGATTTAACTACCCTCATACCAAGATGTTGTATTTGCTTTCAATTCTAGTGATCAGCTTACACTCTTCATCTGCGGTACTTTGTTTGAACCGAACATCTTTAATCCTCTTATCGAGTACATGCCATTGAATTGTTTCGACTTTCCCGTTTGGGGTACGTGAGCCTGGGTGGAGGTGCTCTTGGAAAGTTCATTACATAATAGTTACAAATTTATAATAAAATTTATTAAAAAAACACTAATTCCCGAAAAAAACGTGAGTACTTATAGAAATACACGCATGAACCTTATGTGTAAACTTTGAAAACATCCATGACCAAACGATAAGGGTCAATATTGGCATGTTAACAAACAAAATACAAGAAAAAATAAAGTGAAAATGATGTGCAATGTAAAAGAAAACACAATGAACCTACAAAATAATTTTATTTATAATTGTAATAAATAAAATAAAAAGAATAAGAAGATGAATTATACTTAATGATTCACCTTCAGTAACATGGAATATTCGGTTCAAGATCACTACTAAAAAAAAGGATCTCAGAAATTCCAAAGGTTAACATTGTAATGAGAGAAATCATCTTCAACAACATAAGAAGCTCCATCGTAGTAAAAATCAGATGAGAGCTCATGTTCTTGTTGTTGTTGTGATGAATCCTCCATGTAGAAGGTACCAAACTCTTCTGTACTAGGAACCAGAAGATTCTCTTCCCATAGAAACGGCCAAGACGCTGTCGTATCATTACTATTGCTAGTATTATTCACGTTGTTGTAATTATTATATTCACCAACTTCTCCTAATGTTGGCCCACCACTAATTTCCCCACGTGCCGAAACACCTCCTCCTTCCTCCGACTTATCGCCACGTGGCGATGGTGGTCGTTGTTGTTGCGGTGGTAACCGTTCCTCCCTGGCGAAACGGTTAGCTACCACCTGAATCTCCTGCGGCGTCAAAGAACGTCCACCGGGGATCTCCGGCGGGTTATCCGGGAAGTTGAAACGTGCTCCGGTGCCTCGGAGACAGTAAAGAGCCGCGTCGAAGGCACGTGCAGCTTTCTCAGCAGAGTCGAAGGAGCCGAGCCAGATCCTCTCACGGCTGTTTGGGAGACGAATCTCGGCCACCCATTTCCCCCATTTTCTTTTCCTTACACCTGTGTACTTGGGGTGATGCATCCATAATAAACCAAATGCAAAGGGTTTCGATAAGTGTGTTGTGTATGTAAATATTGGTTATTAGGGTTTTTGTGTATTAACCCAAGTGCTTTTATTTTTGGAGTTGACAGTTATAGTGAGAATTGCGACTTGTTAGTGTATTTATATGTGTGATAAGTATAGTCTAGAGTATGAGAATTTGAAGAAGAAGGTCTTGGGTTGTCTGCGCGTTTGAGGAAGGTGATTACGTGGTAACGCGGTGATGACTTGTGAAAGAGGCAGTCCATGTTTATTATTTACCACACGTGCCGTTATTCCTCGTTTCACAAGCATGTGCTAAGTGCTAACCTTTTTTTTTCACCAACCAATAAAATTAGGGCTTTAGAGCACCATTAACCCTAGCACTTTTAATGGGATGCTTAATCATTTTTTAGTAATAAATGTGTGTTAAGCACTCTCTTTAAGCAACCTCTAATCATTGTCCTCCAATGCAAGTATTTTATTCAAGAGTTCTTAAAATAAAATCATACATTGTTTCATTTAAAATAAAATTTACTACCACAAGACTACAAGAACATTGACACATCCATACAGAAGATTCCCGTGACTGCAATGCTACACCGAACAGAAGAGTACATGACACTGAGCTTCTCCGTGACTACAATGCTACACTCTTTGACTCTTTTTGACATGAAAAACAAAGACAAGAACTTGAGACAGAAACCAAGCATTTATATGATTAATGACCAATCTTATATCACCAATAATAAGTAACACAATCTTTATATCACCAATAAGTAAGACAAGAAGATGAGACAGAAAACACAAGAACAAACATTTATATAATTAATAACCAGAGTCACATAACAACAACAAGAACATGAGACAGAGAACACAAGATTACACAACTTCTAAACCATTTGATAGCAACGATTCAATTCAGAGCAGACACAACCATAAACTGAAGCTAACCAAACCATAAACTTAAGCTAACCAATGTAAAGGAAGAAGAATCCAAATTGTAAAAAAGACTTCACCTTTCCTTTGAGAATACAGAGGAGGGCCTCCCATATGCTGGATGAAGAACTCATACTGGTTCTGGATGCATCTACTTTCTTAGAGTTAGCAAACATGAATTGAAACCATTCTTCTTAGTCATCATATACCCTACAAGAACACAGGTCTGTAAGTGGAATCCTTACCTAAAAAAATCACTAGAGAATAAAGCAAAAGACTTTTCACATAACACAAACAGACATGGATCGAAACCATTCTTCATTATCATCATATACTCTATACAAGAAACAAGACCACAGGTTCATAAGTGGAAGCATTACCCAAAAAAATGTCCAGAGAGAATTAAGTAAAAGATTTTACAAAGTTAGAACACAAAACAGAGAACACAAAACAGACACTGGACTTTTGATATTCAAAGACTTTGTAAATAAGAATTCATAGATTCAATTGTAAAGCAGAGAAAGCACATAAGGAAAGAGATATAGAAAACCTGGTTTAGAAGTTGGTGGACTACGAGACAATCTATAGTCATGAAATAAATAAAAAAAACAGGGGAAAGGTTGAGACTTTGACATACCCCATAAGATTAACCTTAAGATGGATACTCAATTCGATGAAGAGCTCATACATCTTACCCATATCGGCTGCGTTACCATGGGAATAAAGCAGAGTAGAGGTAGCCATCAGGTGTCTCAGGTACATGGCTCAGGTTTAGAGGTAGCCATCAGCAGAGTAGAGATCATCGTTGATTGAGAATCACGGAGGCGTCATGGAGGCATCGACAAGAGATCGATTTCATCGAGAGAAGGAGAAAGTTGAAGGCTTGAATTTCGTGTGAGAGAGAGAGAGAAAGGGACTTGTCATGAATGGGCAACACGTGTCCAATAAGCCACGCTGCTTCTGAAGCTTAATTAAGCAACGGTGCTTCTATAATTACATGTTTTTCATTTTTTTTAAATCCAAAAGTCAGTAAGCACTCCATTAAGCACCTGCGTTAATGGTGCTCTTAGTCCTCTAAACTATAATTATAGAAGGAGATTAGAGCATGTTAAGTTAGACTAGATGATCAGTATTATTGAATTTATAATGTTTGTTTTGACGTTTTGATTTTGATTTTTTTTGCTTCAGGATGTTAGTTTTCAGTTTTATTTTCCATGGAATATTGTAAAGCTTAAGAACATATAATTAGAGAAAAACCAAAATCTATACACTTAAAATGGAAAATAACTTTCTTAAATATGGCCTACATTAATAGGTTGGTACAATACGAGTCCTTTTTGCCATATAAAAATCCTTGAAGTCATTATATTAAATAGTGAGACATGTGTTTGGTCGACATCATATCATAGTATTGTATCACGTTTCATGAAAGCTACACATGTGGAGGAATTTTGGTTCTTCCCCCACCTTTCTGCGCTGAATCTATACAGTATAATAACTTTTATCTTGAGGAACAATAAAAAACATCAACTATCATTTTAATGTCAATTGTTGTACTTAAGAGTTAAGATTAGCAGGTTTCCTATAAATTTCAATATTGATTATTTTTTTGTTGACAATCAAGAATTCAAGATATTATATAGACCATAAAGTAATAGACGTTCAGAAAACAAAGAGAATTTCAAATTTACCATTTTCGTTGTACCACTTTTTATTTTATCTTTATTAAAGAGACATTTTCATCAATATCATTTTTAAGAGGTAATTTTAAAAAAAATTAATTAAAATCCTAAATTTTACATTCCTAAACTCTATCCCACCCTACCCCACCTCTCAACTCAAAACTTTGAGTCTTAGATTAATTAATCTAATGGTTATAAGTGTGATTTTTCTCTTAAAAATAAAGATAAAAGTGATAAAGGTAAAAATGAAAAATGATATAAGTAAAATAATATTTTTGATAATTTTCCTTCAAAAAATGGGTTTTATTCCTTTTTTTTGCCAAAATGTTCAAGCAAGTATTGTTTTCAAAGTGTACTAGTGCATGCGCGCGGATGTGTATATACTATATACACAACAATATTTATTGATATAAAAATAAGACTAATGGGCTTAAAATTAGAGTATACTCGTCAGGAAAACAAAATTAGATAGACTGAACTTGTGTTAATTCAGATTGTATTTGTTTATTTGGGCCGGGTCTTGAGTGGAAACCCAACACCAACGAAATGCATTAATGAAAGGAAATAAACATGA
>CAJHQP010011360.1:0-15421 GCA_905132765.1 Moricandia arvensis
AGCGCGAATGTAGCTCAAATTCGAGCATAATCAAAAGAAGACCAGCCGTTACGGTCACGACGCAAAACCTCAATAAGACCCTGAAGCTCCCCGGTCATCGTCGAGTTACCAGAAGAAACTAGGAAATAAAAAGCTATCGGTGCACAAAACCTAAAAAGAAGTTCTCAGAAGATATCGAAGTATAAAACAGAACCCTTACCGATATCATTCAGCCCACCGGTAGTTAACCCTAGAGAAATCGAAATCGCCGACAGTAGATCGATCAATCTTGAAAACGAAGAAGCTCTCTCTCCATTTTTCAGCACGATAGGGCAAGTTGTCGATAACCTGGCGATGGGGACGAGGAGATATCAAGAACATTCTTGAAGACTTTCCTTTGCGCTTGATCAAGAAAAATGGCGGAACTCGTCAAGACCAAACACCAATCCTTCCTCTCTGGCCCTAACAGAGAGTGTAAGAACAGACCGTAAGAATCTCAGGCATATCTGGTTAAAAGCAATTCCGGCTTCGGCATGGATCTCTAAAACCGCCTCCGAGATAGGAAAAGATAGTCCACAAGTTTCGAAGAAAGTGGAGTAAACCCCACAGAAGCCGTCTCTAACTCGCTCCGGTGATTCATCTGGCGATATAACATTGATTTCGATTGACTGATCGAAACCAAGGTCACGACGAAGACCATCAAGATCGGCGGATTTGATAGTCGATGCAAACTTAACCATCTTTGGAAAACTTAAATCAAATAGATGAAACAAATTAAGAGGAGAACTTAGGGTTTGGAGAGGACGAATAAGACTTCTTTGTCAAAGAAGGATGGTATTTATAATTCAAATCCACGACCGTTACAAGACCGTTGAGGAGCAATCATTACTCCTAGGGGCGCATGACCCGAACATTACAAGACTAGCTGTGCGGGAGCAACACATGTCGAAAAGGGAGGCCACACCTCGCCTCAATCAATTCAAGGGAAAAGGAGACATTTTTTGGGGCCTGATTTCACCCTTATATGTTAACGACATCAATCAGAAAGGACTGGGGGACAATTGTTGGGCCCAATAGTCAACCTCGTCGAATAGATCGAGCTCGGACTCCGTGTCTCAACTGCACATCCAAATTAATAGAAGGATGGTTTCGAAGATTACGGGGAGAGTGCGACTATAAAAGAGAGAAGGAGGAGAGATAAGGGAGGATTCGCGCAAACCCTAGCATACATTTTAGACCTACGATCTCGATTGATCTCTTAGCTTATTCTTGTAATCTCTTTAAATCGGTCTCATTTCTGAGTTTAGAAACATTGTTGTATACTTCTCATTGATTCAATACAAAGTCCTATTTTTTGTCACCGGAGTCTGATTTACATCGTTGTGTCTCTGAGGATATCGTTTGCCCACCTTTTTTGATCTTAGTTCATAATCAAACATTACCAAATACTTAGTGTAGGTTTTAGGATCCACATTCATGTTACTAGTTAGTTTCCCCTCTAGAATTTGTTGATGTCTTAGATGAGTGTCTTGAAGCGTTCAGACAAACATGTGTGGGTGTCGATCTATGCTTTCCGTTTCACAAGATCTTATGGACTCAGCATTGGGTGTTGATCGGTGCTTGGCCTCTGATTTCGATCATTGATCAGTCTCAGATGTCGAGCGATAGTCTATCTCAGGTGTCAATCGACACCAATGAGAACCCCAATAGACGTAGAACTTTCAACTTGAAACTCTCCTTCTTAGAGTTTCTCCTCTTTTAACACATGCCATAAATCATCATCTATTAGAGTAATCACGTGGTGTCTCTGTAAAGCCTCTCCTTTTTCTTTAGTCAATGCTTCATGCCTTCTCACAGCTTCATTGGCCTAAACCACTCGAGTCTCTAAATTCTTCTCATGGGTGGTGAGAGCTTCGAACTTGTCATTCAGGTTGGTGTATACATCATCTATCACTGTCAACTTCTGCTGACCCTCAAGAACCTGAACATTCATACTCTCTATCTTGGTTTTTTTAATTACTGGTGGAATATTGTGGTAAGAAGAAGCTCCATAGTTCATGTTGTTGTTGTTACTGTAAGATCTCTAGTGATGTGAACTCTAGTTGTAATTACCCCTCTGACCAGTACCATAGAGTTCATGTTTCCACTTTGATTCTCATACTTCTGAAAACCAGCACCACTGATGTAGTTCACATCCTCTTCATCGCCCTTGTCACTGGCGCTATCAACAGCCTCTGCATCTTCTGAAAAACTCCCATGCTTCTTGAAAAGCTTGTGAACACTATCCAGATTGGACTTAACTTCATTCATCTGCTCCTTACCAACGATAGCAGACCATATCATCCTCTCCAAATCAGTGTTCTTGGTGCTATTTCTAGATGTCAGGTTCTCAATAAGTCTCATAGCCTCTTATAGATTACTAGTGGTGAAATTCCCATCACTAGCAGTGTCTAGAGCCATCTTGTAAACCACAACAATGCCTGTGAAGAAGGTACTACGAAGTTGTACCTCGTTGAATCCATGTTGTGGACAGTCTCTCTGATATGAGTTGAAATCTGATCCCAGAAGCTCTTGAATGATTCTGGAGGCTCATGTGTGAATGTAGAAATTATGTTGCTCAAGTCTTCAGATCGCGAATCATCAAGTTAATTACGCATAAAGGTGTTCTTGATGTCATCTCAGGATATAAGAGATCATGGTGGTAACTCCTTAAGCCAATATGAAGCATCTCCATCAAGTGAGTACTTGAAGAGCTTACATAGAAGATAGTCATCAAGGAACCAATTGGCTTTGATAGAAGAAACTAAATCCTCGAACCTCTAAGATGGTCCATCGGATGCTCATGTGGGTGACCATGATAAGGTGTATGTCTCACGAGTGTAAAGTATGCAAGATTCAGCTTAAAATTGTTCCTCTGGAAAGTAAGAGGATGAATAGCAGATCTGTTGGTGTAGTACTGATCTGGACGGTTGTACTCATCCAACGTTCTGGTGCGAGCAGCCTCCGCTAGAGGTGCAACAACTTCTCTACCAGCTTCCTCTGGTTTAGGAAATACATCCCCCTGATCATCCACTCTATGTTCTGCTGCATTACGAATATGACCATCTTGGTAATGCAGAACTCCGTTCTCATCCCTCGTTAGTATAAGAGTTGCCACCATGTTGCTTCCTCGTGGGTTAGTGACGATCTACGAAAGAATATTGTTGTCAGTCGATGGTGTGCGCTTCTCTTTGTGAATCATGCTTTAAACTGTCGTAGAACTCGAATACTAAAGCAAGATATCCAGATATCGCTGCGAGTCTAATTAGATGACTAGTCTTTCCCCATCTGTCACGTTGCGAGGCAAAAGAACGAGTGTCAAATGATATTATTGTATGAGTGCCCACTAATACTACCTTAGATAAGCTTTATCGTCCTAATCGATATGTTCACTAAGTTAAATCTAGACCAGCTTTCGCATGCATCTAACTACCTAGCTCAATAGCATTATTACAGGTATAGATCCTATTGTCGTATTTATCTATATCTCTAAGTTCAGGGCTCTAGTTAGCTACTCTAAACACAAGCAATGAATAAATTCTGATGAAGTATCCTTATGGATTCACCCTATCAAATTATTTGTTTATCATACATAAAAAACCCCTAATAAAACCCTAAATCTAACAAGCAATAACTAGTCAAACATGACTAAGCAAATCATAATAAAAATTGCAATATAATGCATAAATAGAATAAGGATAAGAAACAATGGAGTTTCCAATAACAAATACTCTGAAGGAGTCTTGATCTTACTTCCCCCAACAAACTACTAATATAACCCATGAGACATAATATGTTGTTCGGTAAGAAAAATAGAAATGATTGTAGTTTTGCCTAAGAGATGGCAAAAGCATACATAAATAATTAGGTCATAAAGTCGGCAGGGGATAGTTCTCTGTAATTAATTTGGGAATTTGGGCTTCAAGTCAAGTCCACAATACAAGTCAGGCCAATTAACGTCGCGCTCCACTATCGATCAATTACCCAACAAGGTGTTGTCGATCGATACTTCCTGAATCTCGACTATGACTTCTGATTCTTCATAGGCTACAAGGTTTCCCTCATCATTAAGCTCCAGAAAGCTTCATAATCTCCACATTGCTCCAAAACATATTTAGACCTAGAAAGACTCTAAAACAGAAACCAAACACATATAATAGTATCTAAAAAGCACATATACTATGGGTGAAAATTAGGTGAAAATCCATAGTATATCAGTCTTCCTCAACAAACTCTCTCAAAAGACGCTGCAGCACCTCATGAGAGAAAGTTGGGAATATATGCTTGTACATATTCTAGAGGTCAGCAGAACATGTCTGGCATATTTGGGAAAGAAGCTGGATTATATCTCCATTGAGCTGATGGGAAAATTGAAGCTTTGAATACTTATGTCAAGAAGTTTGATATATCAGATTCAACAGATTGTTGAGGTAACAAATAATCAAGAAACAAATTCTAGGCACTCAGGTAACCCATTATCGGTAGAGAAGTGATGAGCAGGCCAAGATCTGGGGAGCTGAACACAATAGAAGAAGCTGGTACTGGGTGATCCGAGCTCTGTGTCAATCGATGCAAAGTCCTGGTGTCGATAGACACCCATTAAAAGCCTCAAAAATTCGTGTTGTTCTCTTTACACTGCAGGCTCGACATGGAAGCAGAGAGTCGATTGACACTCATTGACGGATGTGTTACTTGTTTGTGCGACTGAGACGACACCAGTTGTGGAAAAGTGTATAAGGATGAGATCACATACCCTGTTGTCCCCCAGCATATAAAACAACCCATAGGAGTAGAAGAGTTGGCTGGATTTCACAAGATAGTTAAGATGATACTTGAAAGTGTCTCTTTTAAAAATGCTTGCAAAGAATTTTGTTTCTTTCAGTTCTTCAGAACTCTAGAGAGACCATGGAAGAGATCAATGCACTATATGATGAAGCTAGTAAACCAGTTTTAGATTTCAAGATACAAACAAGACCACCCAACACTGGGAAGCTTGTGGTACCCTGCACTACATCTGAAGGTTAAATTCTTGTCCAGCCAGATAAAGGAGTGCATCTAGCTTTGTACATTGAGGTATCTTATGATAATTTACCTACAACTACTCCTCTGAAAGGCTTAAGAAATAAAAGCGATGCAGAGAGCATCCTTTTGGCAACAGTGTCGATCGACGCCTCCTTGGCGTCGCTTGATACCCCTTGGGTATCACAGTACACAGAAACAGGAATATCCAAGGGCGGGGAAAAGAGGAGAAGAAGAAGAAGGAGGATTCAAGTGCTTGTTACTCCATAGCTGAAAGAGAAAGGAGAAGTTTTAGCAAATATCTTCATTGACTGCACGAACAAGAGACTAAAGCAAGTGCCCAATCTCGGTTGGGCCAAACATGATCTCTATAAGTCAAGATAATGACTAAAAAAACGTTGAGTGGAAGGCAACCTACTGTAGAGTAAGTTTTAATATTAGTTTAATTTTTGTTTTAGTAATATTCGTTTTTACTTTATTTCAGGTTCAAAAAAAATGGAAGATGAGTCGAGTACCATCCTCGACCGACTCTTGAGAAATGTCGGTCAACACTCCCTTCTACATGATCACCAACGATACCTGCTTCAGTGGCGATTGACGCTTCTTCTGTTCTCAGGTACAAACTCCACTTCTTTAACTTTTATTTTCAATTTTAATTTATTTCCTTCAACAATCTCAGGCTGTATAACAATAGGGACAGTTTTGTTTAAGTTTGTGGGAGGTTTCTACTGCTGATTTGTTTTGTTTTGAGTTTCAGTTGTGTTGTTCTATTGAGTCAAAATAGAGGCAGTTGGGGACTATGAACTTTTTCTTCGAACGATGCCACCAAACACATTCCAGCACCATTTTGAGCTGCTGATCCTCGGGTCGTTTTGAATGGAAATTCCAAAGCAGATCAACATACCAGTAACATCCACACTTGCTGAGAATATCAGAATGAACCAAAGCTGACCTCCAACATAATCAATTCAGATCGCTTGTCTTTGAGCTAGGTATACAGTGGATCGGATTACTCTTTCAGGTCTATAAGGTAAAAGTATTTTTTGTTTTTGGTTTCCCTCTCTTCTTCTTTCATCATCAAGAAAATAAAAGATTGAGATGATTTCCTGAGATGCATAGGGGTAGGAAAATTTCCTATGACCCAATTATTCATCTACAATTTGCAAAGAAAAAAATCGTAAAAGATTCAAAGAAAAAAAGGAATAGGGAGAAAAGAATACAAAAGTAGACTATATGTATTCTCAGAAACATTAATGGGTAAGAGTTCATGTGTCATTTGATCGATATTCCCAAGGTATAGCCTGTACGTTTATATTTAAGAAATGAGGTTAGTAGAGAGGTATGTCAGATGGTGTCTAGTATGGTTGTGGTATGGTAGGTTGCTAACCTAGGGATGAGTAAATGGAAATGCCTCAGATTTGGTTGCAATAGAGTTGAGGTGATTGTGTTGTTCTAAAGATCTGGTGAGTCCATGCGTTTTCAAACCTCTTTCACATGTTCAACATATGTTTGCTTGAGGACAAGCAAAGGATAAGTCGGGAAGTTGATATACAATGGTTTTTTCACTTAAGACCATGTTATTAGTTCTTTTTAAATTCTATCATATGTTTTTGGAGTTGTTTTGGTGTTGTTTTATGTTGCATATGGTCGATGTACGTTTTGGAGAAGTGTGGAGATTCTGGAACTTTTGAGATGCAGAGCAGTGCCAATGCATCAGAAGTTTAACAATTGATGGAGACCTTCGCACAGTGCGATTGATATAATCTTTTGACATAAGATATAGCTTTGAGTTACCTTTTCAATGCCACCGTTTTGAAGTCAATCAGGATCGTGGATCAAAGGTTATGCTTGTTTTACAGAAAAGTGGTATATGTGACTCGCGGAGGAAGTAGTCGAGAATCAACAAGTGTCGACCGGCCCTTGGTGTCGATCAACACTCCTTCAAATCAGCAAACCTACGTATTTTAATGAGGTTTAAAGAATTGCAATCTTGCCCCAAAGTTTACCATATTTAAAAGAAACCATATGACGTGGCCTAACCCTATATATATGTTTTCTAAGCCATTGTTGACGGCTATACTTTATTTTATTCTTAGTTTTAGGGTAGGAGAGAAGAAAGGAACTCCTTTAGAGTTCTATTGCAAATTCTTTGGTTTTGTCATTGATATCTTTATCTATTATTTACTCAGACTGTGATTTGTGTTATTACTTTCATGTCAAAGTAATCATCTTGTTACATTTAGGGATTTCATGTTCTTAATGTCAAATTGCTAATCATAGAATTGCAAAGGTTATCTATAGATTTCTACACCATTATTGTTTATCATACTCGTTTCTAGAGCAGTTGGAATAGCACAAAGAGTGTGACTGATTACCTGAACCTAGAATCATAGGATAGTTGGGATAGCACGAGAGTGTGGCCAATAACCTGAATCTGAACCTAATGAATTAGATACTTAGGCGCATACAAAAAGTTGGTAAAGGGTTTAGTTGAACAATATCGAATTGGTTCTTAATGCTTGTCTGAAAGAAGTGTCGATCGACACTCAATATTATTGAACGACACTCTCTCTCTCTCTCTCTCTCTCTCTCTCTCTCTTTCTCTCTCTAAATTTGCATACGAGAGTTAGAATTTAGGGTTTAAACATCTGATTAGTAATTGCTAGCGAGAGATAGATTACTTACTTATTGCATTTGAGTTCTAGAATTGAACCTCATTAAACCATTGGCATCTATTGATTGTAGTTTTGAATCTCTTGATTGATAAAACTCTTGGTCTAGCGCTTTCTTCTTATAACTTACAAATTGTTCTACCTATTTACTTCTTTATTTACTGTTTTTATAATGTTTGGCTAGCTTGATCTGAAACTCAAGTCTATTGTGTGAAAGATGGAGTCTATGTCCTCAAGTACTAAACCGAACATCTTATTTGAGAGAGTATCTTGAAGGTTAATTTGAGCATATCTCCCATCTTAGTGCTTCCAATTATGTGTGCAAAGCAGCCTCTCGTCGTCTTAAGTTATGCGTCCCCAAAAGTTTGATCTTTCCCTGGCTATCAATCCAAATCCATTTGGATCCACTGAACTGAGATGTAGAGGTCCATGAGCCATCCACCTTACATATATTTATGGTTTCTCAATAGGATCCTGTTGAGATAAGAGTACTGTCTCATTTGCATTAAACCAAGCTTTGCATTCACTTTCTGCATATCTGACAAGATATCCATACAAAGCTTAAGATTTGTCTTTACTCAATAGGATGTTCATGTGGAGATGAGATTACTGTCTCATTTGCATTAAACCAAGCTTGACATTCACTTTCCACATATCTGACAAGTTCCAAGGTTCATGTTTATCTCCCTAAGGATTTTATCATTATGAATCTTCCAAATACACCAGATTATCCAGGGAAAAGGATCGCTGCCCAATTTTGGTTTCTCAATGTTGTTATTTCTCCAGAATAGGTAATCCATATTGGAATAAATTCTCGGTAGCGGGAAAACGTCAGGGCTAGATGGTGTTGCTAATAAAGACTATGCATGTAAAACTGGCGGGCATTCAAAATAAGCATGAGCAACAGTTTGTTCTGGTTTTCCACATCTTGGAAAATAATTATTGCACCGTATATGGCGATGTATCAGGTTCCTCTTGACCGCCACATGTTCTGTTATCAGTTGCCAAATTAGATGACATATCTTGTGAGGTGCCTTTCTTTTCCAAGAAAAGGTTGAAGTTTGGTTATACTTGACTGCGAAACCTCCATTTCTTCATCACTTTTTAATAGATTGTGTGCCACCCAATATCCAGATTTAACCATGTATTGTCCGTTCTCGGTATAGTTCCAGCAGAATGTATCACTGGATTAGCTGGGCTTGTGGCCAAACTTTGTATTAGAGGTATATCATCGTGAGCAACATAATTTTCAAGAAACCCAACATCCAAGTCCTTTGATTCTCCGTTAATAAGAGCATTGACTGCCATTTTTGGATGCAAATCTAGGGCATGAGGCCGAGCTGGCCTGGCAGGTGTTGTAGGAATCCGAGTATCCTCCCACACATTGACTATGTATCATGAGTTGACTTTATGTCTAATTTCCAAAAGAAATAATTTTCGTGTTGCTGAAATACTATTCCACACATACAATGGGTTATTCACTGAGCATATTCGCACAGGCGAACTCATTCGATAGTATTTTACCCACAGTACTCGAGCTACTAGTGAATCTGGATATTGACCAGTCACCTTAGTTTTTTTGCCAGTAACGACAGGTTGAACTCATAAATCATACGGAATCCAATGCCGCCCTTTTCTCTTGGTAAGCATAACTTTTTCCATTTTGCTCGATGAATTTCTCTTTTTTGCGGATTTGAGATGCATCAGAACTGTGCAATGACAATTGCGAGATTTTCACATATCTCCAATGGGAGCAAGAAGCTGGATATGACATATGTCGGAAGAGTTAAAAAAATAGATTCGATTAGGACTTCCTTTCCTCCCTTCGATGGCCTTCTACATGTACATCCATTCACTCTGTTTAGTAGTTTTTCCTTGAGGAAGGCAAATAGTTTACACTTGGATCCGCTAATATCTTCTGGAGTTCCTAAGTACGAGCTCAGTCCCCCTTCATTATGTATCCTAAGTGCATCTTTAATCTGTTGTCTAACATTTCCGGTGATTCTCTTAACAAAGAGAAAAGAGGATTTATCAAAGTTGATACATTGGCCTGATGCTTGTCTATAATTCTTGACTACTTTCATAACTTCTTCACATTCATGGGGCCCCTCTTTACAGAAGAAAAGGCTGTCAACAACAGAGAGAAGGTGAGATACCGAGGGGCTAGCGTGTGAAACACACAACCCCATTATCTTCCCTTTGCTCTCTTCATTATTAAGAAGGCTAACAAGGGCTTCCGTGCATAGAATAAATATGAAAGGAGACAGAAGATCGCCTTGACGAAAACCTCTTTCCGGAACAATATTTCCCCTTGGTTGGCCATTCATAAGTACCTTGTTCTTAACTGAGGTAATGCATCGCATAATCCAGTCAATTCACATATCTAAGAATCTCATTTTTCCGCATAAATTCTTTGATAAAGGACCACTCCATCTTGTCGTACACTTTACTCATATCCGCTTTGATGGCCATCCTTTTAGATCTTCCACTTGGTTTATTTCGTAGTGCATGAAATATTTCATGTGCAATCATAATATTGTCTGTAATTTGTCTTTCAGCGACAAAACTGACTGGATTTCTAATATATGGTCTGGTAGGACTTTCTTTATTCTTTGGCATAAGACCTTAGAGATTATCTTGTAGCTGACGTTGCACAACCTAGTCGGTCTGAATTGGGACTTTCTGCTGGCTTAGTCGTCTTTGGGATTAGACAAATATTTGTATAGTTTAGCCCTTGTGTCATTGTTCCCTCAAAAAGTAATTGATTAACTATACGGGTTAAATCCTTCTTTACAATATCCCAAAATTGTTTGGTAGAATAAATTCGTCATCCCATCTAGGCCTAGAGCATTTCTGGATGCATAGTGAAAAGCGCCAGTTTCACCTCCCACTCATAGACCAGGCCTGCCAGATCATCATTTATTGATCATATGATTGTTGTTGTTACTTCGGATAGTGCTTCTTCTATATTTTATGGGTTAGATGACTCAGCGATTTGTCTAAAATAGTTAGTCGCAATGGCTACCAAACCCTCCTCATCTTCAACCATATTTCTGGTTGCATATAAAAGCTGGTGATCTGATTCCTCACTTTCTGTTGCTTTGTTAGGCGTGGAAAACTTTTGAACTTATCTCTCCTTCTCTTAACTAAAGAATCCGACTTTTTTGGTTTCGAATCATCTCCTCTGCCTTAAGAGAATCAGATAGTTTCTTCAAAGCTTTTGATAATTCCTCGGTTGTAGCATCATCATTCGAGTATAGATTCTTGACCTTCTCTTTGTGATCCTCCACAAGTTTTTCTGAACTCAGATTGTTCTTTCTCTTCCGTTGGCTTAAGGTTCTTCAACAACTAGAAATATGTTCCATTGTATTTCCTTCAGGAGGGAGATCTGATGAATTACATCCCTCGAGAATTACTTGCTTCAATTCCTCTTTATCCGACTAAATTTTATCAAATTTAAATTTTTCGTTGCTTTAGTTGGTTTTGTGAGAATATCCAGTAGGAATGGACGATGATCTAATCTCGTAATCGCAAATACTTGACAGCTAAGTGAGGAATTTCTCACGACAATTTTCATTTTCAGCAGTTTTGTTTAGTCGGCATCTAACAGTTATGTGTGCTATTTTTCCAATCCATGATAGTATATTCACAGTAAATGGAAATTTCAACATACAACAATCACTTAACATTTACTTTTAAGGCAGAAATGAGCTGTCAAAGCATCTTTTGCCCCCTTCCTTTTCGTTATAAACAGTGATTTCATTAAATTCTCATATAAATCAAAGTCCAGTTTGTGTCGTTGACATGGCTAATTTATTTATATACATTCGAAACCTAATAAGCCAATATGAGTCTCCTTTCTGGACCCAAGTGGTACGTCACTGACATATGTATGTTTGTACTTTTTAAAATATTTTATACATACATATGAAATATGATGGCTAACATTTTGTTAGATAATGAATAATTATCTAATACCAGGATAGTATTTATCCTTTCTATTTTGTCATCTTCCCCTAAGTCGGTTAAAAAGACCGACTCTTTTGTACTATAAAAGGATGTACATCACTTCATTATTTAAGTAAGTGAGTTGTAATAAAGAAAAACAATATACAACTTCTCTTGTTTAAGAAATACACACAATATAAAAACCTTGTTTACATTTTCTCTTTTTATATATAACACGTTATCAGCACGAGGCTCTGATACTAACTGAGGTTATATTAGCGAGGTAATATTTAATTTATGTTTTTCAATAATTTTTATTTTAATTTTATTATTGTTCCGGAGTGAGAGGCTAGGCCTTCTCCGTTTATTTTTCGGGATGATAGGCGTTGCCTTCCCCGACTGATTGTTAAGAAAGGCTCTGCCTTCACGATCAGAGAAACATGTGGTAGGCTTTGCCTCCGTGAATAAAAAGAAAAGGTCAAAATGGTAGACTATGTCTTCTCGGACCTTGAATAAAAAAGAAAAGGTTAATATGGCAGACTTTGTCTCCTCAAACCTTGGAAAAAAAAATGATCAATATGGAAGACTTTGTCTCCTCGGATCATGTAAGGGGTTAAGCCTCTGATTTTATTTATGCTTTTAAATTTATGCATTTAATTTATGCTTTTAATTTTATGCCTTTAATTTCTGCATTTATTTTCCGTATTTAAATTTCTGTCTTTATTATATTTTAAAGTATGTTATTCTATTAATACAGTTATCATGTCGAAATTGACAAAGCTCGAAATAAATGCCTTGATATCACGGGAAATAACTATATGACTTGGGCAGTGGGTGCAAAATGCACCTGAGAGGAAACGAGCTTTTGAAAACCATCGATAGTTCAAAAACAGTGTCGGATGAGAAAAAGGCTAAAGCAATGATATTTTTACGACACCACATACATGATGGTTTAAAAGATGAATATATTACGAAAGAGGATCCTGCGGACCTCTGGCAATCTTTAAAAGAGAGGTTCGATCACCAGAAATATGTGATCTTACCGAAAGCTAAACACGAGTGGATCCATCTCCGGTTCCAGGACTACAAAAGTGTAAGTGAGTATAATTCCGCGATGTTCGGAATTACATCTAGGATGATGTTATGTGGAGAGAAAATAAGTGATTATGATATGATCGAGAAAACTCTCTCCACGTTCCATCCTGGAAATGTAGTCCTACAGCAACAATACCGGGGCGAATGGATATAACGTTACTCGGAGTTAATGCAAGTCCTCCTTGTAGCAGAACAGAATAACCAACTCGTGACTTTAAACCATCATGTTCGTCCCACTGGATCTGCTCCATTCCCTGAAGCAAATGTTGCATCATCCAGTTATGATAATTGGAGAGGACGAGGGACGTGGTCGAACCGTATATCATTGTCGTGGAAGAGGACGAGGAAGAAGATTTCGTCCGTATGATGAAAGAAATAATAAGGAATTCCACGAAAACGAAAAGGGCCGGGATGATAAAAGGCAAACAGAAAAGGTTTGCTACAATGTGGTATGAAAGGTCATTGGGTACGTGGTTGTCGTACGCAAAACACTTAGCCGATCTGTATAGAGAATCCCAAAAAGCGAAGAGAAAGGAAGTGAAACAAACTTCATCTCTGATGACCCGAGCCATCCTTTCACGGTTTAAATGATGATACTCATCTTGACGTATCAGACTTTCTGGTTGATTCAGAAAGAATCGATGAGTAATGTAAAATCGATGTGAATATAAGTTTACTGTATTATAGTATCTATATCTTTTGTTGTAAGAAATATATGTTATGTTTCATGTTTAATAATATTATGTTTTATGAATAAATTCAGAAAATGCCAGACTTTGAGACTATGGATGGAGATATGTGTTTGGCAGATAGTGCGTCAACGCACAGCGATATTAAAGATAAGAAATATTTCTCTCAGTCTCAAAATAAAAGATTACGCTGGAAGCGTAAGAACAATATCTGGTAGTGCAAAGATTATCTAAGGCTCTGGAAGAGTCAGCTTTTTTCATGCCAAGCGGGACGAGATTTGAAATAAATGATGCATTATACTCCCCGAGTCTCATAGAAACTTATTAAGTTTTAAGGATATCCGAAGAAATGGATATCACATTGAAACTATGAGGGAAAGATGGCATTGAATATCTTTGCATTAAGTCAGAGAGGAAACACTATATTGGAAGAGTTAAGAATGTTATCCTCTGGACTATATTGTACAAAAATAAACATGATTGAGTCCTATGCCACAGTAAACATGAAGTTTACTAATACATTTAAAATCTGGCATGGAGGCTAGACATCCTGGTCAGTCATGATGAGAAAGATAGTGCAAAATTCAAATGGCCATCCGTTGAAAAATCGAGAGAATTTTGCAAACGGGCGAGTTTTATGAATGCATGTTCTCTAGGAAAACTTATAACTCGGCCATGAATTGATGATCACCGTTGTTTTTAGAAAGAATACAGGCTGATATATGTGGGGCGACCACCCACGTGCGGACGTTTAAATATTTCATGTATTGATTGACGCATCTGTAGTGGTATGTTGTATTGACGACAAGAAATACGGCTTTCGCAAAGTTCATTGCCCAAATAATGAAGTTGAGAACGCAGTTCCTCAGTAATGCTGGGTGAGTTACATCACAGCCTTTAATGATTATTGTATGTCAGTGATGCATGGAGATCAGTTCCCTATGTTCATACACAAAATGGCATGTGCCGAGTCATTGATAAAACGGTTGCAGTGATTGCAAGACGTTGATATTAGAGAACCAAGCTCCCAATTTCGGTATGGGTCATGCTATTTTGCATGCGGCTGCGACTGATTCGGCTGAGACCGAGCTGCAGATAATAAGTACTCCCCATTACCATTATCATCTGGGCAGGAGCCAGATGTATCTCATCTCCGTGTCTTTTGGGTATGCAGTCTATGTTCCGATAGCTCCACCACAAGAACAAAAATGGGTCCCACAAAGGAGATTGGGAATATACGTGGGTTATACGTCACAAGTATAATAAGATATCTTGAACCAGTAACTGGTGATATTGTTTACGGCATGATTTGCCGATTGCCATTTTAATGAGGAAAGAATTTCCAGGGTTAGGGGGAGGAATTAGAGAAATTCCTAAGAAGATTACATGGTGTACACAGTCGTTGTTACACCTTGATCCCCTACAAATCAAAGAGAGCTGGAATGTTCAGAAAATTGTGCATTTGCACAACTTGGCAAACCAGTTACCAGATGCGTTCACAGATATGAGAAGGGTGACAAAATCATATATACCCGTTGAAAATGTTCCATCAAGAGCTGTTGTTCCTGAAGGACGAACTGATGGAAACACAATGAATGAACCTAGAGTTCAGTTAAAGAGGGGGAGACCAGCGGGTTCTAAAGATAAAAATCCCAGAAAGAAAAAGAAATTGGTTGAGCAAAATGGAAAGGTTTCAGAAGAACCTGATACTGAAAAATGTCTGAAGAAGGCATAGACGAAAAGGTTCAAGAAGAACGCAAATAAAGATAAAGATCCAGATGACGAGGAGGGAACAAAAAGTATGAGATTTCCATCAACTACGCCCGAGATGAAAAATTATGGATCAGAAATAAGAATAAAAGATGTTGATGGAATGTTCTCCTTTTCTGTGTCCAAAGAAATAGATCATGAAAGTGATGATCCAGATCCAAGGTCCATATTGGAATGTATGAAAAGACATGATTGGGAGAGTGGAAGAAG
>CAJHQP010011361.1:0-15417 GCA_905132765.1 Moricandia arvensis
AACTTTGGTGACGAAAGCGCGGTTCGTGTTACTAGCAGCGACGGTGAACATCCACGGTGCAACGCTGGTGACCGTACTAAGTTCTGGACCACTGTTTCCAGCGGAATTCACTGTAAGGATTCCCTTGGCCATGGCATGGAATGCACCAATTGCGATAGTATCCTCCTCGAACCGCAAACCCTTTTCGTCACCCATGGAGATGGTGATGAGGTCCACGTTGTCCGCAATCGCATCATCAAATGCGGATAAAATTCCAACAGCAGTGCACCCATCGATACTAGGATCACATACTTTGTAAACCGCTATTCTTGCGGCTGGAACGCCACCTCTCGCGGTTCCATTGGCGAGTCCGTAAAAGCTCACACCCCTAACAACGTTTCCAGCTGCCGTAGCAGCTGTGTGCGACCCATGCCCCATGTGGTCCATCGCTGAGTTAGGAACCCCCTTTATTTTGGGTGCGTAGTTTCTAGCTCCAATAACCTTGCTGTATACAACATTCACATTCAAACTATATAATATTTGACAAATCTTGCAATTTAATAGTATCAATCATTTTATAGTACTTGTTGCAGGGGAAGTGTTTGCCCCCGTGGCAAATTCCTTTCCATTTCTTTGGAGGAGGGCCAAAGCCTTTGTCACTGAAGCTGTCGGATAAAGGGTAGATCCCACTGTCTATGACACCAATGATCGTATTGCTCTCGATGCTAGGGTTTCGCTTTGCCCTTTTGCCTTTCTTGAGACCCACGAAATCCCAAGACGCCGTCGTTTGAAGTTTCAGTGTTTTGCTAGGGAACACGGATACAACGTTTTCCATATCTGAGAATATGAATACAAATTACAAACACACGTTATACTTGCAGAAAATAATTAATACACACAAGGTTAACTATTAAGCGTTGTAGTTATTGTGAAACCAAAAAGAGGAGACAAATAGTAATTTCAATCTCAATAAATATTTTTAAAAACTTCCAGTTAAATATATTAATTTGAACACTTACTTGCTAGTATCTGTCTTTCTGGTTCGGTTAGCCAGGCGGCAAATCCATTGAAACTTCTTTTATAGTTCCTAACCAATCTACTCTCGATTGAACTACAGACAAATATGGTATATGTTGTAAGAACCCTATTAGTGTTAATCGGTGGGATCATTTTAACTTCCATAAATATAAACTTAATCGATATTTGACTACGATCGATATACAAGATGAAACATTAATATGGAAGGAATCTAATCAGGATTGATCTATAGAATATTAATTGATTGAACCTCTCCCCAGTGACTTCTTGAAGAATACTAGTGTGATGGGACATTGGCATGTAGTCAACACGAGCAGGAAGTGCTCCCATGTATACTATATACACCTACAAAGATCATCATTGTTTGTCATATAAGTCAATAATTGAAACCAGCCAAGAATTATCATGGTGGTTAACAAACCAATATTTGTGAACTTACCTGTTTGTCTTGATCATTTTTAGCTGCTGAGGTGCAACTCACTAACAAGACAAAGAGACAAGAGAGGAGACTATAGGAGCCTGCAGGTTTTGCCATATTCTATTGTTTTAGTAAAATAAAAATATATGAGAATGAGAGAATGGAACGATCATTTATAGGGAGAATGATGTACGGGGTCTAAGAACGTAAAACGAATCCTTAGATTGTTCACTAAATGTTAAACTATTTTATGGCAATACAATGCACTTTCCATATTAATGTATTAGATTGAAACGTTTGATTTGTTACCGTTTCTTATTCCAATATTCTTCATCTTTCTAATTCACTGTTTATTAATGAAAATGGACTGGTATTAAATAGAAAGAAGCACATTTTGACTTGATATATATAGATAAATAAAAACATTAAATTCTTACTGATTAGTAACAACTAAAATCGACTAAACCATTTGAAACGAATGTATTTGAAAAGTGTATTGAATTTTTTTGGTCACGTGTATAACTTAATGTTGTGCAAATTATTTGGCAATTGTAAAACCATATGGGAATGTATATACTGAATTCGGATTTTAATGCACCAGGCAGTCTAATTTTGCGACGCAGGCTAATTATCTAATATTCTACTATGCAGAATGAAATTGTTTGACAATATATAATACAATTTCATATTTGTAGATAGTTTGTATAAAATAGTTTATGCATTTTTTTCTAACAAACATAATTTTGTGAATATACATAATTAATAAATAAACGCATGTAGTTTATAATATTGAAATATAGTAATTGGTATACTCATATAAATATATATTGTAAGAAAATAAAAATATTACCTTGGATAATCTAACTAATACTAAAAGTTGGATATAAGCTCTACTGAGCCTATCCACGTCGGATTAGAAATTCAAGCCAATCAGAGAGTTTGATATTGACACGTCAGTTGAGTGAAACATGGCTTTTGTGTGGGTTCTCCTTAGTATATCATTTGGCCCATCCCAGTCAAAGCCTACAAACCTGTTTCGTTTTCTAGCGTCAAAAGTCTCTCCCAGACTCTTCCACTTCATCTTCTCCAATGTAGTTTTTTTCTTCGTTACATTCTCAAATCAATGATAATGTTAAAGCTAATCTTTAAAGTTTTGTTCCACCTTCCCCCATGGTACTTATCCTATATAAAGCTTTATATCGAAGCCTAAGTTCATCCTAGATCAAAAACCTACTTTGCAGAAGCTCCATCTATGGCTTGAAATCCACACGAAATCTCAGCTTACCACCGCTAATATAACGTCGCCGTCTATTTTAAAGACATCTGACCAGGACCAGTTGAGTCAGAGCTTCGATTTCGGATAATCCATTTTTGGGAGGCAAGAAACAAAGCAAAAGTTGAGGCCTTTATTGGCTTAGAGCTCCAACTCATGGATGAACATGTATGAGTTCTAATCCCCAAGATTCATTCCACATAGTCTAAGCCTCCTAAAACCTGTTATTTCTACTCCTGCAGGAGACTTTAAGCAAGGTTTCATATCCTCTGCTCCTGCTCTAACATAGCTGTCTCATCTCAAAGAAGGAGCAACTTACCCTCCAGAATTTTTACGCTGCCAAAAACAAGGAGATTTATCGCGTTGCTGATTAGGTTTAACAGTTTCATTCTCACACGGCTCTGTTTGAACCCCCCCCCCCTTGACGATATCCGCATCTCTTTTCCTGCAGAGAGGATTAGGTTCCAC
This sequence comes from Moricandia arvensis, assembly GCA_905132765.1. Classification (NCBI taxonomy): domain Eukaryota; kingdom Viridiplantae; phylum Streptophyta; class Magnoliopsida; order Brassicales; family Brassicaceae; genus Moricandia; species Moricandia arvensis. The sequence continues at coordinate 3,177 of CAJHQP010011361.1, forward strand.
ACGCATGAGGATTTCCAAGCTAACTATGGTCTCAGAGGTGACCTCTACTGTAATCTGTGTTATTATAAAATCTGCTCCATCTTAATTTGTCAATCTGGGTGTTGATTTATATTTTGATTTCTCTACTAATCTTCAAGAAAAATGTTGTAGACGTCGTTGGCGAATCGAGGCTGTTGAATGGACAGTCTCTCCTTGACGATGCAGAAATAATCAGAACACGTCGTGTTTTGGTACATTCGCAATCAAAAGAGTATGTGTTTACTATTATTATGATCACCACTTCATGTAATACAAAACTTACTCTCTGTGACATAGTTACCCTGTTTTAAATAAACTTTTGCAGGGGACCTGTTGTGAAGTTGTACCTTTGGGACAAGGCTGCAAAAGACTTATACAAGAAATTCACATCCGGTGAGACACTCCCACCATTCTTTTGGTCACAACTGTGAACCCAAATGTCTAGCAGGTAATCAATTTTCCCTTTAGCATAACCAACACACTGATGATACTAACGTTTAATGTTTTGCCATGTTTCGCCACATCAAGTCAAACTTGAAATAACTGTATCAACGTTCTCATGTTTATGATTTCTCCTTCGTAGATTAGATTTGCATTACTCAAAGCTCATCAAATTCATGTTAATGTCTAACGTTAATTTAGTTTTCTCTTCACATGGCCTTTATATCAATGCTTAATTGTTTCCAAAAAAATTTAAGTTGCATTTGTTTGCTCATATCTCATTAAGTTCAGGCTGGTTCTAACATACAATTACGCACCAGTTCAAGTAATATGTGTTCATCTTAACTTTATAAATTTTTGGCCATTCATGAAACAGTGGCACTAACGTCTGTTTTGAATGTGCTAACCAAAAACACGGAATTAAGTTCTCAGTTTGATGTCATCCTTATGTGTCTTTATATACAAAAATGTTCAGACCATGATTGATTTCTTCAAATGGTTAGTAATTGTAGAGACAACAGTGTTGACTTTGTCAACTCCAAGTAACGTTCTATTCAGGCTCCTGAGTGAACTTGACAAATATTTTTATTTTGTAAATGGTCTCAGTTTGAGATTGCTAAGCGGGTTAATGCATATGAGGTTACTAGGGCTGAGATAATGACAATTGGGCAAACCTTTGCTTACATCAAACAGGAATATGCCAAGGTAATAAAAGCTTAAGATAACTCTATAAATAAAAAAAAGTTATGTGTAAATCACTAGCTTTTAACCTCTTGCAGGAAGCTTCATTCGACTGCATAACGACAATTGATAATGTTGAGCGTGACAGTGCATGGTGGTATATTGCCTCCAGCAGTTGTCAAAGTAAGGCCACCAAAGTCGTTGATGTGCACCAAGTGTGGAAACATTAACGTTGCTGGTGTGCAAGGTCTGAACTCTAACCTCACAAATTTATGATTTTCTAGAGTTTTTTTTTTTTTGCAAGGATCGTTCAAAGATCTCTGTCTATGATAATAATGACCAGGCTGTGTTTGTCATCAGTAGAACCCTCTCCAAGGTCATTAGAACCCTCTCCCAGGTCATTTGAACTCACTTTATTCCGCTTTGATTTTTTTAGGCTAATCAAGAACTTGGTGCTGGCCATGAGATGCCTGCCCCCAAGCTTTGATCAACACCATTGGACAAACACATAAGTTCAGGGTAAAGGTGTCTGACCTCAATTTAATAGGAAAGACTCAGACTATAACTGTTACTGAGATTGTCAAACTGGAAGTTCTGCCACCTGTAGCAACTCCAACTAACATCCCACTTGATGTGGATGATGAAATGGACGTGTCTTCTGCAAGTTTCGTTGCTGGCTCCGGATTCAATGCTGATAAGGGAAATGTAAGTACCAGTAACATGGATGAATCACAAAAGGCTAAGCATCCTAAACATTGAAACTAGAGGTTAAACAACTCATTCCATATGATGCAGTGTCACTGTCTTCTTTTTCTCCAATTTTCAGTCAAGACTAAGCTTTCCATTTAATTAAAAACTTCTGATCTTGCTTTGGTTTAATATTTGCAAACAGTGTGCTTATTTATTTAGTCTTTAATTTCATCGAAATACATAATGATTTCTCAGGAGAAGCACTTGGTATTTTTTTTTTTACTGTGGTATTGAGACATGACTTTAACTTTTATCCAGTTCTCAATTTAATTAGAAGAATATCTATTGGCATATATACATATCCTCAACTACAAAGGGAAACAAAACTTTAAAACTTTACCAAGCGAATAATTTTTTTGTAAAATAACAAATAAACCTTTTCTATAACAATAATTGCGCTTCCCATTCGAATATTTATTGATTATCGTCTTTCACGAACGTCATTGATGGCATAAATTTTGTAACCACTCATTAGTCAAACTCAATTGTTATTATAATGTTTTCTTCCCATACATACATCCTAATAAAGTTACTTAAAAAATCAAAATTTACGGCATTAATATTCTTCTCCCACCCTCCTACTAGAGAAATCAATCATTCTTATAAAAAAACACAATGCAGAAAAAAACTCATTTCTCCTTTCACATGTTCCAAATCCTTTCTAAGAACACCATTGGAACCGTCTTCTACGATCTGAGCTATTGGAGCCATGTGACTGCAAGGCAATACTCTAAAAGACTACATAGGTTGATGTATTTTAAAATCACACAACTATTTACCTAACTTAATCCACAACTCTAACTTACTATCGGATTGATTCGAAGGATCGCCATCTCGAACGGAATGGAGAACTCCCATCCTTCCCACCCTAAGGATACTGCATGTAAAACAAATCCATATTTCAATGCTTCACCGAAGTTATTAGTAGAAATTAATTATGTAATTTTAGCCAAGCTTATCTTCTCTACACGTACCTCCATGTTTCACTTTCAAAGTATTACTTACTGATGTACCTGAATTTTTGTATGTTTTAAACCACTCTAGATAGACTTCTCTCCGAAAAAATAACCCAATGCCTAACTACTCGAGAAACGTCCAAGTTATCCTCATGTTCATGTTATTCACTCTATGTCGCATTTTGATTTCTCTCACGGCTGATTTAGTATTGATGTTAAATTATTTGTAAATTATCTTTGTTCGTTACTCAAAGTTTGGAAAATACATATATGTCGCATGAGTCATTTGTTAATGAATCTTTTTTATAAAATTTGTCAAAGAAAAGTATCATATATCACAATTCGAATAAGACAAAAAAACCCTTACAAAATACTACTGTCATCACTGCTCATCATCTTCACTCGGCGATTTTTGTCTTAATGGAGTCTGGAGATACCTAAAACCACTTTCTAACAATTCCTAAAAGATTGTCTTTTTTTTTTTTTTTTTTTTTTTGATTAACCAGGTGTTGGGCTTACGCCTCACCACCTAGGCCCGGTGCTAACCTTTGTCTGTACCTTTTACGGCCCTGGACACACCTCCCCAAACCGTGGCCTAGGGAGTTTGAACCCCTGACCTCTCGGCCAAGAAACTACCACTGGACTATCACGTCTTGGGTAATTCCTAAAAGATTGTCAATGGATCTTTATAAGAAATTTTATATAAAGATTCAACATGTTTTCCTGATTGGTCATAACTCATAAGTTTATATATTATGAAGTTTGACATTAAATTATATGATTGGTAGTGTTACGTTTCCTTTGATTATCGGTGCAAAAAGTCTATTGGTAAAAGCTTAACCTATATATATTCATGCACAACTCTGTTGATCTTAATGTCCCATAATTTAAAATAAAAATAAAATAATAATGTTAACTCTTTTCGAATCATTGATTTAAAATCTTCCAATGTATATATTAAATTGTCGTCGTTTCTATGTCTATTTTCTTGCGTATTCAATGCTTAATCACATGCTTATCTTCACAATATATCTCATGTTGAATTCTTATACTTTCCACCAATGTTTTAAAACAAGACCCGGATAATGAACCGGCAAAATTCAAGGTCACCGAGTTATAGGGTCGACCGTGGGCAAACCACGAGTTAATAAGTTAATAATTTTAATATATGATTATATAATAGCTATTAAAATATAAGAAAATTCACATTTCTTAAAAAAATATATATATATAAAAATATTTAAATTTTATCTCTTTGTTTTTATTTTGATTTATAAAATATATTTAAAAATAATTATATTATTTTATATTTTAGTAAGAAATTAGAAGTTAGGACATATAAAATAAAACATAACAAAAATCTCATAAATTTTAGATATATAATATAACTAATAAAAATAAATTTGAAGTCAAAATAAACTAAAATAAACATCAAGATTGTAATATATTTTCGATAACAAAAATAAATTAATACCAAATCTCATTAAATAATTTTGATTCTTTCTATCATCATTCACTATATCTTTTTTAGTTAGCATAATGAAATGTATATAAAAATCTAAATATCACAATAAAACATTTTAGTCGATTTTATGTATGACTTTTAAAATTGAATAAGATCCATAAATTTTATTGACAACAAAAAATTATTTATTTAGAAACATGTAAAATCAAAAAATAAAATAAAAGCATGTGATTCACGAAAAAAACAAAACAACCAATTTATATTATAGAAGTTAGAACATGGAAGGTTAAAAAAAATGTTATTCACAATGAAAAAATAAGCAATTTAAAAAAAAAAAAAAGTTAAAGGAGATATATAGTATATGTGGTAGCAAAGAAACCGATAATATTAAGAGAAAAAAAAACTAAAAATTAAAATTAATAGTAAATATTTAATCCAATACCTGAGAAAAAATAAATAAAAGTTATATATTGGTTCATCCGATGGTTCAACCAGTAGTCGGATTGTTGGGTTTAAGGGGTTTAGCGGGTTTTATTTGGGTTGTTAATTAGTAAATATTTCTTAAAACCCTAACCGGATTACTTAATGGGTCACCGGGTTTACCGGTCCAACCGCGAGTCCGGGTCGGGCGTAAAAACACTGCTTTCCACTGTAGGTGTTCTATTATTTTTTGGCTTGATCTTTTTTGTTATGTAAAAATATGGTCAATTATATATGGTAGCTATAGTCACTAAAATATTGAGATTATATTTTAAAATACCTTGATTTTTTTTGTCAGCAAATACTATTATTTAGTATACATAATAGATAAATTAGTTTACGAGATAGCAACCGATCATACAAACATCATTATAGAAGGTTATGAATATCAAATCAAAGAATTTTTTGTTGTTCCCTACAATAACAAATACAAGCTCACACCACCAGAGCCGTGCCAAGAGGTTTTGATGCCCTAAGCCAAATAGAATATTATGTCTAATGAAATATTCTATGATGAAATAATATAAGAAGTAATCCGAACCCTTTCTTTTTGAAATAACATTTTGGTAGAAAACATGCACCTGTTATTATAGTTTTATATTTAATTCATAAATATATTTTTGTTACTGAAATTTTTTATTCATAAATATTTAACTGAAGAAAGTTGAAATTTACAAAAATCTTTTATATAGATAGTTTTATTTTAACTTTGTAAACCTAAAACTTAATAAGAAGATAAACTAAATAGTAATAGATAAAATGAAGAAGATAGTTGTTATGATAAAAGAAAAGAAGATAAACATGTGGATAAATAAAAAAGTAAATAAAAGAATATAATTATAATTTATTGGATATAATTATAATTTATTGGATATAATTAACATCTTAATTATAATTGAAGAAAATAAAGAAAGAATATATTATAGTGATTTAGTATATAAGTACTTAAATTGAGAAGCAATCATAACATTTTGTTTATGATATACATACATGTATAGGCCTTATAATTTTCACAAAAATTTGCTGTCCTAAGCGAAAGTTTCAAAATTCCTTTACCAGGCACGGCTCTGCACACCACACCATACACCATTCATGTTAACAACACAACAACAATGGAAAAACAAAAAAGAAATTATAAACAAGTTATCTACAAACTACTTCTCGCCTCAAAATTACAATCAGCTTCTCCGTACAGCGGTAGTTGTGTTGAAACAGATGTAGTTGGACAAATTTGCATGATGCAAAAAATCAACCATGACTATCTAAAAGCAGAAACAAAACTCATATATAGTTGAACTGATTTTACACATATACATAAGAACCACAATATTTACATTCTAAAGAAATCATCCAGCTCATATAAGACTATATTCTACATCAACGGTGGTGAAGCTTCACACTGTAGGACAATCAAGCAGTCATGTTTAGAGAAATGCAAAGTATAAGTAATCAGAAATATAAAGTTTTTGTGGTGTGACAAGAAGTATTCCCAAAATATATAATGGTAAAATAATCAACTTAAAGATGTAATACATACATATTAATTACTCTTATTTACAGAAAGTTATTACTTACCTCATCCTCGGCTACACAGTTATACTTTGACAAAAAGATGAGCATCATCAAACACTTCAAAGGAAGGATAAGATTCCAATTCAATGCATGAGTTTGAGGAAAAACTCCCACCGACAAATTAGATCATTATCAATACCTATCTATGTGTTCCTAAGTCAATCTTGATATTATGCCAAACTAATAAAACAAAAATATTACAAAATAATATGATCATAGAAAACTACATACACCATTCAAACAACATAAATCAATGCATCTATCTCCACTTATACTGAATCCTACACTTCTACTACTTTAACAACATGTTTATTCTTTAATATTTTTAATCCACACAACAAAATCAAAAGTAACATGTCAAACACAATTTTCCGCGCGTAGCGCGGATAAAGGATCTAGTTCCTACTAAAAATTAAACCAAGTAGTCGGCTATTTGTATACAAGTAGACAACCATTTTTCTTTTGCCATGTGTTAGCTCATCTTTTTCTTGAACAAATTTGATCAAAAATCCAAAAGATTCTTTCAAAACCTTGTTCTTGGATCTTGTTACCAGTCCAACATATTATCCAAGTAAATCATGGGCTGGGACGACCATCATGGGCCGTATAGGCCCTATCTCGTCCAGCTCCTCTTTGAACTCGATCCACTTGATTCTTGACTTGTCCATTATGTTTCTCAGGTTTTTTTAGTGGAGCATTGTGCTCTCCTTGATCTATGTTCTAGCCTTAGCCCTCCATTTCCAATATTTGGTTCCATTTTCGACTATACCGCATTTCCCGACCACAGTTCATTTTTATTTCCCGACCAAGTCTCATTTCTTTGGTTGGTCACCCTTCTCCTGCCCATTTCCCGAACACATGTCCAAGTCCGATTCATCCTCTTCCGGTCCACCCATGCTAGTAGCTATCAGTTCATCCAAGTTAAGCGCCCAGTCTCCTCCTTGATCGCTATACACCTTTGGTCCAATGATGGCTACATCATCTGTTCGACTACAAAATATAAAAATGCAAACTTAAAACTAGAACTAGAAAAGCATTTTAATCAATTTGTACAATCGATAAAGTACAACTTAGTCAAACTGTATAATTAGGTTCTAGTTATATCAAATTGTATAATTATCGATGTATAACTTGGTAAAACTAAATATAAGTGTACAACTTGATAAAACTAGAATTATAATTCTAATTGTATCAAATTCTACTATTGTGAGATACAACTTGGTAAAACTAGTTGTACTTCAAGAACCATATTTAAAATTCTAATTTTGAAATTGGGGGAAAACGTAAAGACACAATTAAAAAAATAATTCATTAAAAATAAAGAACATATCAAATTAAGTGAGAATATATAAAATTAAATTTTGAGGAATTAAAATATTTGAGCATTTGGTCCTTAGTAGTTACGGCTTATTTCCCTCACACACATACTTTCTCTATTTGCGATCTCATTTTTTATTTTTCAAGTGCATGTTGTAAAATCATTTACAACCAAACTTCATATTTTACTTTAAATGAAGTTTGGAGTAAAATTGTTTCAATCCCACTCCATTTTCCACTCCATAATAACATAAATAGTGGATGTAAATATAGCCATATTTGTTTTCTTCACCAACGTTTTTGGTAGGACATCTTGGTGAAATATTTATCATTGAGTTGTGATGTTTAGGTCTTTCGTAGTCGTCGAGATTAACAAACTACCAAAATCCTTAATTTATATATTGTTACTGCGATTATTATATCCAACCCATCATTTGTGAGGGGAAAGATCGAGTTTACTCACCAGACAAGAAGGGAAGAAGGCAAAAAGAGATACAAGAAAATTAAGTAGTTACGATAAAGATACGGCAAAACACAATAAGCTTGCAAGTCTTTACTTTTCGGTGGTGATGAGCATACAAGTGGCGTCAACAAGAAATTTTTTTCTGGATCATTACATTAGTTTTTTAACTGGTGTTGATGTGTCCAATATAACTATATATCTGTAGAAACCAATAATTTTTGTATGATGAATACAGTTGCGTGATATGTTAAAGTACGGTTGACGAAAGAGCATCTTCATGAGTTATACCATTGTTTTATGTCCACATTTTAATTTAATCCGAGACTGAAAAACCGTATTTTCTTACAAGATTTGCAAGTAACGTATGACTATGATCATGTCTACACCGTAGACCATACTAGTCGAAGCGGAGGTCTACCACTATTTTATATGGATGATCATTCACTCTCTATTTTGTATATGGATGAGCAAATGATTGATATTGAAACTAGAATTGAAGGACATGTAATCCTTATAACCTTTATATACAGTGACCCTGTTATTAGACCTTAAAACTTGATTTAGGAATGCTTGTCACGCATGAGTACAAATCGGAACATGGTTCATGATTGGAGATTTCAACGAGATCATTGGAAACCATGAGAAGAAGGGAGGAAAACGTCATTTAGAGAGCTCATTCGTTCCCTTTTGAATCATGTTAGAAAATGTGGAATGTTTGATTTCCCATACAAAAGAAATTCATTCTCGTGGATGGGAAAAAGGCGACCCAGAAAAGTTAAATTCAAATTAGATATAGCAGTGGCTGATGAAGAGTGACACGCTTTATTTACTCATACTATTTTAAAAGCAAAGTTCTCCCAAATAGTTTTTTTCTTCTAATCTTCTGTCACTAAAAGAACATTCAAGGAGAAAAATGATCAAAAGATGTACAATTAAAGATGCAAAAGATCATTTTACCCTTTGCATTAGATATATAAATATAAATAAATAAAAATAAAAATAAAATAATATAAAATATTTTTTTTACAGTTTTGAATTATATGTTTTCAAATTTGTTTTTTATAAATTTCTTTTTTTACGATTTTTTCAAAAAAAAATATTTTACATTTTCGTTTTGAAATTTGAAAATGATTTTTCAAACTATTTGTCAAATGATGACAAAAACTATTTTTTAAAATTTTATTTAGAAACCTTTAATATTTATTTATTTATTTTTAAAATTTTAAACCCCACCCTTAAAACCTTTCTTCTTAACTCTAAACCCTAAGTTCATATTAGTCAACCTTAGGGGTATAAATGTATATTTACCCTTTGATGGAACCTCTTTCGGTCATTTTCTTCCTTGTTTTTTTTGTGAAAAAAACTAAAAATGATTATCCTAAAGAATTTCTCATTGTAGAATTCCTACAACTATGGTGGCCAGATCATAGACCGTTCCCAACACGGATCCAATTCAATGTTTGAAGATCAAGGAAGATTTTCAGATTTGACAAGATGTGGATCGGAAAACCATGATTCAAAGAAGCGATAATCTCGCGATGGGGACAATTTGATGAATTCCAGTTCAAAACTTTCATCAAAAATCTACTTCATGTCGGAGAAAGATTAGTAATTAGAAAAAGAACAACCCTGAAATTTATGCCGTATTGATTGAAGAATTAAAAGGTAAAATAGATTTTGACCAAGATGACGATAATTCTACTACGGAAAAGATGGAGGACTTGAGAAGACAATTGATCACAACATTTGGTGAAGAAAAATACTTTTTGGAAACAAAAAAGCAAAGACCAATGACATAGAGATGGGAATAGAAACACCAAATTTCACCATGCCATTATAAAACAATGAAGAGCCCAAAATCAAATAATCAGTATCAAAGACAAACATTAAAAGTTGGTTGAGAGTGCAATCCCAGTGGAGAACATTGTTGTTCAATACTTTAGAAGACCTCTCTCTACCTCTTCGCCGACGGAGCTGGACGCCTCCCTCCATCTTATTAGGTGTTCCTTGCATAAAGCATGTTACTTTTAGAGGAACCGTCGAAACTGGAGATTAGGAGAGCCATTTTCGATATCAACCCAGTAAAAGCACCTAGACCAGATGGCATGACTAGTAAATTGTATCAGAAACTCTGCGCGAAATGCGTCAAGACATTATTTGACTTGTGAAAGACTTTTTCGCCACCAGAGCTTTCGACCCAAGACTAAACTAGATATATATATATATATATATATGTCTCATCCCTAAGAAGAATAAACCTAGGGAGATGATCTAATTCAAACCTATAAGCCTTTATAATGTGAGCTACAAGATCATCTCTAAACTTTTATGCAAGACTCAAGAAAGTCATCCCAAGGCTAATCTCAGAGATGCGATCTGCCTTTGTGGCAAGACGTTTGATTACTGATAATATTTTTACTAGCGCAAGAAAATTTTCACACCTTACGGATCAACAAGAGATGTAAGACACAATTTATGGCTATTGAAACAAACATGAGCAAAAACTATTTTAGAATATAATGGATTTCCATTGCGGCCTTGATGTTGAAGATGGGGTTTGACGAGAGACTAGTTGACCTCATTATGTGATGGGTTACTTCAGTTTCATATCATGGTTTAGTTAATGGTGAACCAAGAGGGAAAGTCTTACCAAGGAGGGGTTTATGGCAAGGAAATCCTCTACCCCCCCCCTTTCTTTTTATCTTGTGCACGAAGGCATTACTTTCCCTCCTAAATGGAGCGGAAGCTGAGAAGAGGATTGTGGGACTCCGCGTAGCTAGGGCGAGCCCAAAGATTTCACTTCTTCTGTTCGCAGATGATAGTCTTTTCTTATGTAAGGCAGAAGTGAGCCAATGCACATATATTATGACCATATATATATATATATACGGTAAAGCATAAGACAAAGAATAAACACAACAAAAATACTCTATCGTTTTTGGAAACCGAGTTAACGACTCCCTCAAACAAGATATTAAAATGTCCTGGTATTTTCACTGAAGGAGGCATGGGAATGTACCTAAGATTACCCGAAAAAATTTACGGATCGAATATGAAAGTTTTCTTCTTTGTACTTGATAGAGTCAAGGGGCGCGCCAACACATGGCCATCCCGATTTTTATCAAAAGGATGGTAAGAAGTGCAAGTAAAATATGTGGCTCAAGCAGTGCTGACATCTGTGATGTCTTGTTTCCTACTTCCACAAGGCATTATCGACAAACTAAAGAGTACAATCTCAAATTTTTGGTGGAGTTCGAAGCATAATATCAAAGATTTGCATTAAGTTGCATGGGATGAGATTTGTATCCCTAAAAATATTGGGCGGATTAGGTTTTCAAGATCTCCATGATTTCACTGTTGCGCTTCTTACTAAACAATTATGGAGAGTAATTCAATTTTCGTCGTCTCTACTGGCACATGTTCTGAAAGAAAGATATAATAGTCATGACTCTCCCTTATAAGATTGACAGATGTATTCACCATCATTTCGATGGCGTAGTATCATGGCAGCGAAATCCTACTCAAGGCAGGCCTACAAAAATCATTGGATATAGTCAAGATTTGAGTTTGGAGTGAACCTTAGGTCCCAGACTTTGTTTCTCAACCACCTAGACCCGCCGCCCACATTTTTATAGATTGCCTCCATTCCTTGTTCATTCCTTATAAAGGAATGATACCAAGGAGTGAGATCTAAATCTTTTACGGATTTTTTTCACCCTGAAGATGTAGCCTTGATATTGGGATTGAAACCTTCTCGCTCGCTAGCTTTGGATATTTTGAAATTACAAAAAATCAAGAGTATATTCAGTCAAAACTGGATACGACCTACTTAGATCGACCAAGTTACAACTCACAAAAGACCGTGTCCTTGAAAAAAGCATTAAATGCCTATAGAGCCATGTTTGGAAGATAAAATCTCTGAGCAAGACGAAACACTTTATGTGGAAAGCCGTCTATAGATGTGTGGTGACGACATAAAAGCTCACTTATAAACACATGTCTACCGATAGAAATTTTCCTAGATGTGGTGACCCAGTGGATTCGATTAACCATCTTTTTTTGAATGCCCCCAGCACAGCCCTGCATGTTTGAGCTTTA